>JABWTJ010000511.1:0-148979 GCA_016801875.1 Solanum sitiens
AAATTATTTTTTCGTGGCACACACTTATTTTAGATATACGCACGCGCACACATACACATATATATGGTCCTATATTTTTATAAATAGACATATTAAACTTAATTTTATCTTACGTTTGGTTGAAAATATTAAATCGATATAAAATTATTTATCATACCATTTATACTTTTATAATGAGATAAGTTATCCTTAGATATGATAGAATAACTTATTCTATAAAACTAATCTAAAATAATTTATTTTTGGCCAAACAACAAATGTTTTCCACCAAAATAATTAATGATGCAGAATTTTGGAATAATAATTGTGACGGTAAGGTATTAATGAAAAAGTATGGGAAGTTATTAGATTCGAAGTATCTTTTTACATGAAGGATAAACTAATCGATTGGCTTTGAGATAATAGAATGATAGCTCCATATCAAACGGTTTGGTTTTAAAGTTTATTAATTTGATTTATTGACTATTGATTTATAGAGATGTTAAATCGTTATAGAATTATTAAAATATTGACGTATCGATTATTGATTTATCAGTTATTGATTATTATCGATTCGTTTATCGATTTAACTGTTAAGATTTGATATTAAAAATTCATTGAAAATCACTTATAAACAAGGTGACCAACAAAATGAACCATGCACATGAGTTCATAAGTTATATCTTGCTCAAAAGCAAACACTTTTATTTTGTAAAATAACCAAGAGTTTGAGACAATCAGAAATAAAAGTAGGAAAATCAAACTCGCAATCAAGGACTTTATACACAAAAAAAAATAATATAAATACAATTATTTAATTTACTATTGGGTTATTTGTTAACCCATTTTTAGAAAAAAAATTCTTAAACTATTAAGAACCGATAACCCGATAAAAAAAAAATCAACAACTTATTATGGATAAACCAATAACTTTTTTTCGATTAAGTTTATCAATTTTAATTCGATTTTAAACACATGGTGTGGGGTAAATAAGTCTTTTCCTATTAAGATTTTGTCCTCTTTTATTTATGTCATTATTTTAAATAATTATTGAGTAGGAAATAAAAATTAAGCCCCATTTAATCGGTCAACTTTAAGTCTTTTCCTATTAAAATTTGTCTAGATCCATTTAAATCGCTGTTCTATTTAAGCCACATTCTATTCTAACTTCTCCTTGCTTAATTTAATCTAAATATGATTTTACATTATTAGAATAACAAAAACTCACTGCATTATTTTTTTTTCAAAAAAAAATAAAAAACAACCAAACTAATTACAAAAAAGAACATGGCCAACAAAAGAAAGTTAGAACTAAAATCAAACAATTTATTTTCTTACTTACCCATGTAATCATGTTATCAATTAAAAAGACACAAAAAATTATTTTATTAAAAAAAATGAAAATATATTTTTTTAAAATAGGACTCATATTGAATGATATACATATACTTTTCGTTATATTTTTGAGATAGTGATATTCTTGCGATTCAAACACTAGAGTATTTATACCATTTATACTAACAGACATATAAATATTGATCTTATTCATCAATCCGACATTTATTGAGTATCAACTCGACGAATAAGATTGAACCATATGTATCTATTATGTTAAAATGAAAAACATATATACTTTAGTTTTTGAACAACAAGAAAACATCAATATTTTAAAAATATAATAAAAAATATTTATATGGCGATAGTTCAAAAATATATTTATTATCGTTGATTTGAAAATTATAAATTGTTTTCCATTTACATTACAATGTAGGACCCTTACAACACATTTTCGTGGCGCTCATCGCTTCTTATAGCCATTTTGCCTCCTCCTTTCACTTCTCTCACCTTTACCTGACAAAAACACCAGACCAACAATGGCGGCGGCTGCCTCACCATCTCCATGTTTCTCCAAAACCCTACCTCCATCTTCCTCCAAATCTTCCACCATTCTTCCTAGATCTACCTTCCCTTTCCACAATCACCCCCAAAAAGCCTCACCCCTTCATCTCACCCACGCTCAACATAATCGTCGTGGTTTCGCCGTTTCCAATGTCGTTATATCCACTACCACCCATAACGACGTTTCTGAACCTGAAACATTCGTTTCCCGTTTCGCCCCTGACGAACCCAGAAAGGGTTGTGATGTTCTTGTCGAGGCACTTGAAAGGGAAGGAGTTACGGATGTATTTGCATACCCAGGAGGTGCTTCTATGGAGATTCATCAAGCTCTGACACGTTCGAATATTATTCGTAATGTGTTACCACGTCATGAGCAAGGTGGTGTGTTTGCTGCAGAGGGTTACGCACGGGCTACTGGGTTCCCTGGTGTTTGCATTGCTACCTCTGGTCCCGGAGCTACAAATCTTGTTAGTGGTCTTGCGGATGCTTTGTTAGATAGTATTCCGATTGTTGCTATTACAGGTCAAGTGCCGAGGAGGATGATTGGTACTGATGCGTTCCAGGAAACGCCTATTGTTGAGGTAACGAGATCTATTACGAAGCATAATTATCTTGTTATGGATGTTGAGGATATTCCTAGGGTTGTTCGTGAAGCATTTTTTTTAGCGAAATCAGGACGGCCTGGCCCTGTTTTGATTGATGTACCTAAGGATATTCAGCAACAATTGGTGATACCTAATTGGGATCAGCCAATGAGGTTGCCTGGTTACATGTCTAGGTTACCTAAATTGCCTAATGAGATGCTTTTGGAACAAATTGTAAGGCTGATTTCCGAGTCGAAGAAGCCTGTTTTGTATGTGGGTGGTGGGTGTTCGCAATCAAGTGAGGAGCTGAGACGATTTGTGGAGCTTACGGGCATTCCTGTAGCGAGTACTTTGATGGGTCTTGGAGCTTTTCCAACTGGGGATGAGCTTTCCCTTCAAATGTTGGGTATGCATGGAACTGTGTATGCTAATTATGCTGTGGATAGTAGTGATTTGTTGCTTGCATTTGGGGTGAGGTTTGATGATCGAGTTACTGGTAAATTGGAAGCATTTGCTAGTCGAGCGAAAATTGTCCACATTGATATTGATTCAGCTGAGATTGGAAAGAACAAGCAACCTCATGTTTCCATTTGTGCCGATATCAAGCTGGCATTACAGGGTTTGAATTCCATATTGGAGGGTAAAGACGGTAAGCTGAAGTTGGACTTTTCTGCCTGGAGGCAGGAGTTAATGGAGCAGAAGGTGAAGTACCCATTGAATTTCAAGACTTTTGGTGAAGCCATCCCTCCACAATATGCTATTCAGGTTCTCGATGAGCTAACTAACGGAAATGCCATTATTAGTACTGGTGTGGGGCAACACCAGATGTGGGCTGCCCAATACTATAAGTACAAAAAGCCACGCCAATGGTTGACGTCTGGTGGATTAGGAGCAATGGGATTTGGTTTGCCTGCTGCTATAGGTGCGGCTGTTGGGAGACCGGGTGAGATTGTCGTTGACATTGACGGTGATGGGAGTTTTATCATGAATGTGCAGGAGTTAGCAACAATTAAGGTGGAGAATCTCCCAGTTAAGATTATGTTACTGAATAATCAACACTTGGGAATGGTGGTTCAATGGGAGGATCGATTCTATAAAGCTAACAGAGCACACACTTACTTGGGTGATCCTGCTAATGAGGAAGAGATCTTCCCTAATATGTTGAAATTTGCAGAGGCTTGTGGCGTACCTGCTGCAAGAGTGTCACACAGGGATGATCTTAGAGCTGCCATTCAAAAGATGTTAGACACTCCTGGGCCATACTTGTTGGATGTGATTGTACCTCATCAAGAGCACGTTCTACCTATGATTCCCAGCGGTGGTGCTTTCAAAGATGTGATCACGGAGGGTGATGGGAGACGTTCCTATTGACTTTAAGAAACTACATAACTAGTTCTAGACATTGTATTATCTAAAATAAACTTCTATTAAGCCAAAAGTGTTCGATTTGTCTAGTTTGCTGTTAGTCTTTGGCGTGGCTTTGCTTGTTGTGGCTGTTGTACTATCCTCTACTTGGTATTTATGTTTACTTAAAAGTTTTGCATCATCTTGCTTTGGTTGAATGGAAAGATTCAGATTATTATTTCTTATTGGCTGCACCTATTTCATTATCTGGAGCTCTATTTGAAAATGGGTGGCTTAAGACGGACACGAGGATAATAGCTTGTGTAACTAGAATATATGGAAACACTTGAATGTGTAACTAGAACTTTTGGTAGGGGTGCACATTTCCTCCTTTAATAGGTCTTACGTTTCGATTAATAGTGTTCTGTTACAGATGGACAAGAAAGATCAAATCTGGACATGGGTGGGCAAGATATTGAACCTTCACAGACAACTGATGATGGAATGCAGCAGTTCAATTGAGAGACGGTTGTCATCTCTAAAGATGAAAGAAACCTCAAACCAGCAATAAAGGGGTTCAGCTTTGAGAATAGCTGCTTTATAAAGGGATGTCATTTTGTTTTTCTATAGGATACTTGCAATTTGTTATGCTGCTGTTCCTAAGCAAAATGAGGAGACTCGAGGCCTTAATTATGAATCAGAGTCTCGAGATGAAGTATCATTTCTTGTTGAAGCAAAGAGAATTCGATTGAATTTTTCAAAAGAACTCAATCAAGTATCAGTACTAATCCATGCGTTATCAATCTTTCTACCTAACGACATCTTAATTCATACTGGTGTGTTCTTTCCCTTTCCAGTAAAACAGAGTTGGCTTCCTGTATTGTATGCAGGTGAAACTCCTTTTTTATTTCTCTCTAAAAGTCACTCCTAGTAAATTTTATTATGCAGCAAAAGTGTTACATATTAATGACAAATATTGAATTTAAGTAATATAAGTCATGTTATTTACCTTTTTAACTTTTTTTTTTTTTTTTTTTTAATGCTCTTTTCAACTATGAACACCGTCTGATTTTATGAGTTTGTAGAGAACTGATCTTACACTATAATTCTCCTTGAGATAGCTTATACTTCACTCTCCAATAGGTGATTTTTAAACGTGTAACCACTAACCAATAAATATACATATACTATTTGATCATGTCAAACTGAAAAACCATTAAAAAGGATGAAAATTATTTACACCTCTGAACTTTACTTTGAAAAATCAAACTCTTATTCAACTTTAACAAATAATCATTCTCCCCTTTTATCCTAATTAATTGACCTTTTTAAATGGTTATTCTATCCTTACATTGTCAATCTTTTTTGTATATATTATAAAATCATAATATAGATTTTCATTAAAATGTATTAATTTCTTCTAAAAATGAATAGGAAAAAATATTGATTCAGTATAAATTAAATGTTATTCTATAATGAAACAAATGCCTAGAATAAAAAATAATGTTATTAATTTTAATGAAATCTATAAAGTGATAACCTTATAAACATTAATGCAAGTAATAACAATTAATTAATAAAAATAAAAATATATTTCATAATAATCTCTTACTGTTATAAAACTTAAGAACTAAAGAACAATGACAAGATGAAGAGAAGAAGAATACAAGACAATAGAAGAACAATATATGCTAACTTTCTTTCTTTCAAGTCTATCAACATTATTCTCAACACCACTATTTATAGGATTATATTGAGGAATATCAAAGGGTGTCATAAACATTAAATTAAACCTTGAGAATTACTACCCATTATGGAGGAAATAAAGTTAGGAGTTATGCTCATCCATTTGACCACATTATCAACAACATTACTATCAATAAATGATGAAATTAACCTAGGAGTTATGGTCATCCATTTGACCACATTATCAACAACATTACTACTCATAAAGAAGGGAATTAACCAAGGAGTTATGGTCATCCATTTAACCACAAAAATGATTTACAACACTCCCCCTTGGATGACCATTGATAGATAATATGTCTCATTAAAATCTTACTAAGAAAAAACCCTGTGGGAAAAAATCTTAGTGAAGGACAAAAGAGTACACATATCTTGTTATACGCTTTATTTGCTGCCTCGTTAAAAATCTTGCCAGGAAAATTCATTGGGATAAAACCTAGGCCAAGGAAAAAAGAGTGCAGCGCGTAGTTTACTCTCCCTGTTGCAAACATCATCTAATTTCTTGGAGACTACACATTCCAATCTTGGATACCAACTTTTCAAATGTTGAAGTTGGTAATGCTTTAGTGAACAGATCCGCCAAATTATCAACTGAGCGAATTTGTAGAACATTTATTTCACCTTTCTTCTCAAGATCATGAGTGAAAAAGAATTTTGGTGAAATGTGTTTTGTTCTATCTCCTTTAATGTATCCTCCCTTTAGCTGAGCTATACATGCAACATTGTCTTCGTACAATGTAGTTGGAATATCATTTTTCAAAGCAAAACCACACATTTCTTGAATATGTTGAGTTATTGATCTCAACCAAATACACTCCCGACTTGCTTCATGGATGGCTATTATTTCTGCATGATTTGAAGAAGTAGCAGCTAATGTTTGCTTCATTGAACGCCAAGATATAGTTGTGCCTCCATATGTAAATAAGTAGCCTGTCTGATATCGAGCTTTATGTGGATCGAACAAATATCCAGCATCTGCATAACCAATCATTTCTGACTTGTATTCATTAGAATAAAATAATACCATATCAATGGTTCCTTGAAGATATCTGAGTACATGTTTGACTCCATACCAATGTCTCTTTGTAGGGACCGAGCTGAATCTTGCCAATAAACTTACTGCAAAACAAATATCTGGTCGAGTATTATTAGCAAGATACATTAGTGCCCCAATAGCACTAAGATATGGAGTTTCTTCACCAAGAAGTTCTTCATCATTTTCTTGAGGTCGAAATGGATATTTATGTATGTCAAGCGATCTCACAACTATCGGGGTACTCAATGGATGTGATTTATCCATGTAAAATCGCTTTAAAACCTTTTCTGTGTATGTTGATTGATGGACAAATATTCCATTTTTTAAATGCTCAATCTGTAGGCCAAGACAAAATTTTGTCTTACCAAGATCAATCATTTCAAATTCTTTCGTTAAACACTCAACAACTTTTGAAAGCTCATTAGGAGTGCCAATGATATTTAAATCATCAACATACACAACTACTATAACAAAATTAGATCCAGACCTTTTTATAAAAACACTAGGACAAATAGGGTTATTTTTGTACCCTTCCTTAAGCAAAAATTGGCTAAGACGATTGTACCACATCCTTCCTTATTGTTTTAATCCATATAAGTATTTTGAAGCCTTATCGAATAACTTTCTTGCGAATTTTTATATGCTTCAGGCACATCGAATGCTTCAGAAACTTTCATAAAAATATTGTGGTCCAATGAGCCATATAAATAGGCTGTGACAACATCCATTAGACGCATTTCAATCTTTTCATGAACTGTCAGATTTATTAGATACCTGAAGGTAATTGCATCCATTACAGGAGAATATGTCTCACATAATCAATACCAGGCCTTTGCGAAAAACCTTGTGCCACAAGTCGTGCTTTATATCTTACGACTTTACCTTTTTCATTTTGTTTTCGCACAAAAACTCATTTGTACCCCACTGGTTTGACACCTTCAGGTGTTCGGACTATTGGTCCAAAAACTTCACGTTTTTCAAGTGAAGTCAATTCTGCTTGAATTGCCTCCTTCCATTTTAGCCAATCATTTCTCTGTCTGCATTTATTGACAGATTTTGATTCAAAATCCTCACCTTGTTGCATTATTTCAACGGCAACATTATAGGCAAAAATATTGTCCACCACAATATTATTTCAATTTCACCTTTTTCTCGTCGAACATAACTTATTGAGATTTCTTCGTTCTTATTATTTTCAGTTGTTTGGACCTTCTCAGTGGTCTTGTCATTTGTTACGTCCCGGAGCTCTTTTTGAGCAATTTCCTCCACGATATGATCTTCATGATCATTTGTTCTTTTTCTTTTTTGAGTATTTTTATCATTTGAACTAATTGGCCTACCACGTTTTAAACGTGGTTTAGACTCATTTACTTTAACAACTTGTCCTATTGGGACATCAACTCAAATTGGAGCATTTGCAGCTGGAACATAAGATTTAGTAACCCTTGGAAGGTTAGTAAATGCATCTGGCAGTTGATTTGCAACATTTTGCAAACAAATCATCTTTTTAACCTTTTACTCACATTGATTTGTTCGAGGATCCAAATGAGATAGAGATAATGAATTTCAATCTATCTCTTTTTTCAATCATTTATGTTCTCCCCCTAATGTTGGGTATACTGATTCATCAAAATGACAATCAACAAACTTTGCTGTAAATATATCTCCTGTCATAGGTTCTAAATATTTAATAATAGAAGGAGATTCATACCCAACATACACTCCCAACCTTCTTTTGGGACCCATCTTTGTGTGTAGCGGTGTGGCAATTGGAACGTTACCGCACACCCAAAAATTCTAAGATGAGAAATATTTGGCTCATGACCAAAAGCCAACTGTAATGGAGAGAATTCATGATAACTAGTTGGTCTTATTCGCACCAATGCTGTTGTATGCAAAATAGCATGCCCCCATATTGAAACAGACAACTTTGTCCTCATTAACAATGGTCTAGCTATCATTTGGAGACGCTTAATCAAAGATTCTGCTAGACCATTTTGAGTATGAACATGAGCAACTGGATGTTCAATTGTTATCCCCGTGGACAAACAATAATCATTAAAGTCCTGCGATGTAAACTCACCAGCATTATCAAGACGAATTGTCTTTATTGCATAATCTGGAAATTGTGCTCTTAATCTTATTATTTGAGCTAACAACCTCGCAAAAGTCATATTGCGAGTTGATAATAAGCACACATGTGACCATCTTATTGATGCATCTATCAAGACCATATAATATTTAAATGGCCCATATGGAGGGTGAATTGGCCCACATATATCACCCTGTATACGTTCCAGAAATGCAGGGGATTCAATTCCAACCTTAGTTGTTGATGGTTTAATAACCAACTTTCCTTGAGAACAAGCACCACAAGAGAATTTCTTTGATTGACGAATTATCTGATTCTTCAAAGTATGCCCACGTGAATTCTCAATAATTTTGCGCATCATATTATAATTGGAATGGCCCAACCGGTCATGCCAAATGATAAAATTATTAGGATTAGTAAACCCTTTGTTTACTATGACATGTGATTCAACCATACTAATATTTGTATGGTACAATCCAGAAGAAAATGCGGGTAATTTTTCATGAACATATTTTTGCCCCAATTTTATTATAGTAATATAAAGGTATTCAACCTTTCCTTCATTGACAATCTCAACATGATAGCCATTTTGGCGAATAACCTTGAAACTTAATAAGTTTCTTTGAGACTTACTACAATACAATGCATTTTCAATATTTAATATCGTTCCCCAGGTAGTAATAAGGCCGCTCTTCCAGGGCCCTCAATTAATTTTGCACTACCAGATATTGTATTAACATAAGCCTTTCTCATAATCAAATTAGAGAAATATTTCATATCTCTAAAAATAGTGTGAGTTGTGGCACTATCAAGAAGACACATTTCTCCATTTCTCATCTTGAACCAATTGAAAATTGGGTAATTTTATTTATCTTCATAAAATAAAAGTACATCATAAGAAATATGAAAAATCAATAACTTTGCAAGAAAATAAAATTACTTATTTTTCTGAATGTAAAAACAACATAAGAAAAAACATAACAATTAAAAGCACATAAATAAAACAACATAATTATTTTCCCCAATCAAATGATCAAACATTAGTTTTGATCTCCAAAGAAGTCTTTAACTTCCAAATGAGTAATATCATCAAGGTCATCAAAATCATCATCTTTTAAAGCCAAATTTGCTTCAATATTGACATCATATTTTTGTGAAGGCCCTTCCTCGGCATCATTTTTACAAGTCAAGTGTGACTCCACCCGAGCATTAGAAGAAGATGCACCATTTTTATTTCCTTTTCTTTTCAATGAATCTAGATAAAGCCTAACAAAATGCTCAGCTGATCGGCATTCATTCTTCCAATGCCCTTTCATGCCACAATGATAACAATTGCCTCTTGAAGGATTGCTTTGAGAACCCATATTATTCTCCCTTTTGTGGCGACCACCACCACGATGATTATTATATCGTCCTCTGCCATTGACACGTCCACGCACATTATTTTGACCTTGATTTTTGTTTTGTCTTCTTTCAGACTGGTCATGTGCTTCAACTTCATTTGCTTCCGGTAACGGAGCAGTTCCCGTAGGACGGGCTTCATGGTTTTTCAATAAAAGAGTATTATGTTGCTCAGCCACAAGAAGGATGAGATCAACTCAAAATACTTTTTGAATCCTCTTTCACGGTATTGCTGCTGTAATATAAACTTTGAGGCATGAAAAGTTGTGAGAGTTTTTTCTAACATGTCCTCATCTTTTATATCTTCCCCACATAATTTCAATTGGGAAGTAATTTTGTATACAACAGAATTATATTCACATATAGTTTTAAAATCCTGTAACCGTAACTGAATCCATTCATAACGAGCCCTTGGCAATACCGTTGCCTTAAGGTGGTCATACCTTTCCTTCAAACCAGTCCACAATTCAAGTGGATCTTTCACCGTAAGGTATTCAACCTTCAATCCTTCATCCAGATGATGACGAAGGAAAATCATTGCCTTCGCTTTGTCCTAACTCGACGCTGTATTACCCTTTGTAATAGTGACACCAAGACCTCTAGCGTCAAGGTGAATTTCAGCGTCGAGTACCAATGACAAGTAATTATTTACAGAAATGTCAAGTGCCATGAACTCAAGCTTTGATAAATTCGACATGATAACTATCATAGAAAATAATTAAATTAGAGTAAAATAGACAATGAGTAAATAAGTAAGTAGCAAAAAAATTTTCTTTTTATCAAAGTAAAATTATCATACAATCTAAATTAATATTATGCCTCACAAGTAGCAAAAATAACTTTTAGTAAACTTGTTAGATAAAGTCTTTTCATTAAAAGATAATCAATAATATAGATAATTTTAACATTAGATTATAAATGGATACCTCACAACAAATGTTGTTCAACCTTGAAACTTCGTGCTGATAACGTGTAATAAAACTTAAGAACTAAAGAACAATGGCAAGATGAAGAGAAGAAGAATATAAGACAATAGAAGAACAATATATGCTAACTTTCTTTCTTTCAAGTCTATCAACATTATTCTCAACACCACTATTTATAGGATTACATTGAGGAATACCAAATGTGTCATAAACATTAAATTAAACCTTGAGAATTATTACCCATTATGGAGGAAATAAAGTTAGGAGTTATGCTCATCCATTTGACCACATTATCAACAACATTACTACCAATAAAGGATGAAATTAACCTAGGAGTTATGGTCATCTATTTGACCACATTATCAACAACATTACTACTCATAAAGAAGGGAATTAACCAAGGAGTTATGGTCATCCATTTAACCACAAAATGATTTACAACACTTACAAGATTATCTATATATATTGTAAATAGATTTCAAATTCTAATTTAGAAAATATTTCTGTAATGACAATCAAAATTTGTTTATCTACATAATAATGGAGGATAAAAGATAGCATTATTACATAAGCATGCTCTTATAATTTGGCTTTAACTATCACCTACGCCCTTCAATTTTGAGTATGTATGAATAAACACTTTAACTTTTATAAAGTTGAACAAATAGATGTTGTACTTGATAATTTGTGTGAGATACATTGAAAATTTAGTGACATACTCAAAATTTCTATAAGCGGAGTCAATATTTAATAATAAATAATAAAAAAATGTTTATTTACTAAAAAAGTCAAAAATAAAACAAATTAGCTATTAATGAGACTCAAACCTGGCCAGTTGAGAGAATTAATACACTCCACCGCATGTCAAGCCAACAAGGCAAGACAACCATTTGTGAAAGGAGTGCCATTTTGATTAATCTTTTAGTTTTGTATTGGACTTTTTGTAGGAAAAAAATTGTTATTTCAAAAGAATTTTTAAAATGCACGAGTGTTTCTTATGTTGACAACACATTCTTTATGTGTTCTTTTGCACGAAGAGTTTTGGACAAAGTGGCTTGCCACTTGTCAACTTGCCATCAACTTTTGCTTCTATTTAAGACTTCTCTACACTTTTGCTATGTGCCAATGCAGAGAAATATATTCTGCCGTTCTTCCCAATCTCTCGTTCTCCTCTTTTAATTCTGGCTTTGTTATTTTAATTCTCCCTAATAACTTGCTGATGATAATTAACTTGTTGATTCCTGTTGCCTCTATTTAAGATAGGGAAATACTTGTTTAATCTTGGGGAATATTTTACACCGTTGAAATAGTTTCTTAGGACAGTGCCAGCACGACTCAAAGTATTTATCAATTTATGCACTATTTTTATATATATTTGTAGTAATTTTCATCTTATTTTCAGGACTATTTTTTTTATAAATAATAAAGTTATTTATTATTATTATTATTATTATTGTGAAATTCTTAATATTTCCCCAACAACCTAAGAAACTATGGCAGATAATACTACTCCTGAAATTAATTCTGATACTACAAATGTTGGTACTAATTCCGCTACCCCCAGTTTCAGTTATATTACCTTATGCTAAACCATTTTCAGATGTGTCGAATATTGAAATCTTTGCTAATGAAAATTTTAAAAGATGGCAAGAGCGTATTTTCTCTTTGCTTGATGTTCATGGAGTTGCACATGCTTTGACACATCCACAACCAAGTGCAGAAACTTATAACAAAATTCTGGAATCATGGAAATACGCTAATAAGATATGTCGTCATACTATATTGCAAATTATTTCTAATGAATTGTTTGATGTGTACTGTAGTTGCAAGGAAGCAAAAGCTATTTGGGAAGTTTTAATTAAGAAAATCACTGTTGAAGATGCTAAAAAACAAAAATTTGTAGTTGGAAGATATTATCAATGACATATGAGTGACGTAAAAGAGATGAAAATTTAAATTAATGAATATCAAAAGTTGCTTGAAGACTTAAAGGTCGAAGGAATCTCTCTACCGGAAAAATTTGCTTCTGGAGTGTTAATCGGAAAATTGCCTGAATCGTGGAATGATTATAAAAATAATTTAAAGCATAAGCAAACAAACTTTACAATTAAGGATATAGTGACTCATTTTTTAACTGAAGATACTAACCGGAAGGAGTCATTTAAGGCTAAGCTCTCAAGGCGAATTTAGTGCAAGGACAAAGCAGCAAAAATAACATGTATGTTAATAAGTCTCAAGGTTACGAGCCTAATAATCCAACATTAAGAAAAAGAGAAGTTGTTGTTTCACTTGTGGAAAACCAGGACATCATGCAGCTCAGTGTAGAAGAAAAGTTAGAAATGACAATGAAAAAGGTTATCCTCCCAAAGCTAATTTAGCTTCGCAACTATCATTTCTCAGGTGAATCTTGTGGCACATGTAAAAAAATGGACAGTAGACTCTGGGGCTACTCGACATATCTGTGCAAATCGAGAAGCATATGCCTCCTATATACCAATAGGAGATGACAGTGAAGTAGTCTACCTTGGAGACTCAAGAACTGCTAAAGTCTTGGGTAAGGGTAAAGTGCTTCTGAAGCTTAATTCGGGAAAAACTTTAGCCCTTATGGATGTGCTGCATGTTTCTACAATACGAGCAAATCTGGTTTCTGTAGCTTTGCTAAATAAAGCTGGAATCAAAGTGATATTTGAATCTGATAAGATTATATCAACAAAAAATAATGTGTGTGGGAAAAAATTATTGTAACCAGGGACTCTTTGTACTTAATGTTTTTAATAATAATGCATCTACTTCTGCTTACATGGTTGAGTCTATTTCCTTGTGGCATGCTCGATTAGGCCATGTTAATGTCTCATATATTAAGAACATGCAATCTCTTGGCTTAATACCTGACTTAGACTCGAATAATTTCGATAAATGTGAAATATGTGCTGAAGCTAAAATTACTAAAAAATCATATTTTTCAGTAAATAGAGAAACTGAATTATTATCTTTAATCCATACTGATTAGGGTGATTTGAAACAGACTATGACTAGAGGTGGTAAAAGATATTATGTGACTTTTATTGATGATTTTTCCAGATTTACTAAGTTGTATTTACTTAGAAATAAAGATGATGCATTTGATGTTTTTATTGCTTACAAGTCTGAGAATGAAAATCAACTTGGTAGGAAAATCAAGAGAATAAGATCTGATAGAGGTGGAGAATATGTATCTTTAAATGCTTTATGTGAAAAAGAAGGAATTATTCATGAAATAACCCCACCTTATTCACCTGAGTCTAATGGAGTAGCTGAAATGAAAAATAGAACTTTAAAAGAAATGATGAATTCAATGTTAGTTAGTTCTAATGCTCCTAATAATTTATGGGGCGAAGCAATTTTATTTGCATGTCACTTACAAAATAGAATTCCTCACAAAAGAACTGGTAGAACCCCTTATGAATTGTGGAAAGGTTATAAACCTAACTTGAAATATTTAAAAGTGTGGGTGTGTCTTGCAAAAGTTCTTTTGCCTGAACCTAAAAAGAGAAAAATAGGTTCTAAAACTACTGATTGTATGCTTATTGGATATGCTGAACATAGTGTTGCATATAGATTTCTTGTGCTAAAAAGTGATGTGCTTGATTGCAATACTATTATTGAGACTAAGAATGCTGAATTTTTTAACATATTTTTTCACTGTATGATAAAACTTCTCATGCACCTGTTGAAAGAAATAATGATAATTTCTCTTATATTGAGAAACTGCGAAGGAGCAAAAGTCCAAGAAAAGAGTATTATTCTGATGGAAATGATTTTCAAACTTTTCTTGTTGATAATGAACCATTAAATTATTTTGAAGCTGTATATTCTTCTGATGCTAAATTTTGGAAAGAGGCAATAAAACTGAAAATTGATTCAATTATGAAAAATAAAACGTCGACTTTGACTGACTTACCTCCTGGTGCGAAACCTATTGATTGTAAATGGATTTTCAAAAGGAAACTTAACCCTAATAGATCTATAGATAAATATAAAGCTCAGTTAGTAGCAAAATAATTTTCTCAAAAATAAAATATTGATTACTTTGATACATTTGCACCAGTGACGAGAATTTCTTCAATTCGAATTTTAATTGTCTTAGCATCAATTCACAAACTTTTTATTCATCAAATGGACGTAAAAATAACTTTTTTAAATGGTGATTTAGAAGAAGAAATTTATATGATTCAACCTGATGGATGTATTATTCCTAGACAAGAAAATAAAGTCTGTAAATTAATCAAATTTTTTTATGGCCTAAAACAAGCACTTAAGCAGTGGCATGAAAAATTAGATCAAGTCTTATTAAAAAACAGATTTTCTTCTGTTGAAGTGGATAAATGTGTTTATACCAAAATGGTAGACAACAATTATGTGATAATATGCTTATACGTTGATGACATGCCTATATTTGCTACAAGTTTAAATATTGTGAATAGTACAAAATTACTTTTGTCTACTAATTTTGATATGAAAGATTTGGGTGAAACAAATATGATTTTGGGAGTTAAGGTAATAAGGAGTGAAGATGGTATAATGTTGTCACAAGAACATAATGTGGAAAGACTTCTTAAAAAGTTTGAATGTTTTGAGGTGACACCTGTAGTCACTCCTTATGATGCTAACTCTAAATTTGAAAAGAATTATGGATACCCATCTGCTCAGTCTAAATATGCTCAATTTATTGGAAGTCTATTGCATTTGATGAATTTTACTAGGCCTGATATTGCCTATGCTGTTCGCAGATTGAGTAGATATACTCATAATCCCAATAATGAGCATTGGTTTGCATTGAATAGATTGCTGAAATATTTGAAAGGAACCATGAATTATGGGATCATGTATAGTGGATTTCCTTCTACTTTAGAAGGGTACTGTGATGCAGCCTGAATCTCTGATTCAGATGAGACAAAATCCACTAGTGGATACGTGTTCACCTTAGGTGGTGGTGCATTATCTTGGAAATCAGCTAAAGAGACGATCATTGCTAGATCGACTAAGGAATCAGAGTTTGTAGCTCTGGAACTAGCTGGTTCTAAGGCCGAGTGGCTAAGAAATTTCCTAGCAAATATCCCTTCAATAAATGATGAATTGCCTCCAGTGTTTATACACTGTGATTGTCAAACTGCAATTGTTACTGCGAAGAATAAATCTTACAGTTGTAAGAGTAGACACATGAAATTGAGATATGATGTCGTTAAGCAGCTGCTGAAAGATGGAATAATTGTAATTGATTATGTGAAGTTAGAATTGAATTCGGCCGATTCACTGACGAAACCCGTGGGAAGAAAATTAATTCTTCAAACCTCAATAGAAATGGGTTTAAGGCCAATTGTTAGCCAATAGAGATGGGAACCCAACCTATGTGATTGGAGATCCCATGAAGTAGGTTCATATGGGCAATAACAAGTCGATATTGGCTCTGCGCACTAACTTAGAGTGTTTGAAACTGCTACTAAAAATGAGGGTTGAGTTATTAACTCTTAATGAATTCATAGTCCTTAATTAAGGAAGGTGTATTTAAAGCAGTGTAAACTTTATGAATTCACCTATATGAGAGTAGGAGTGTGGCCGCTCCTATGAGACTTTGACCTAGTCTCTAAAGCTCTCATGAATACCAGGCCCGTGCATGGCCTATAGGCGCAAAATCGCGTTGAACAACAAAATTACTGTGATCAAAATGTGATTGGTAAAGTCACTGATTTACAACTAGAACTATTTGGTTCATAGAAATATTATATTTCACGAGTAATTATGTAAATTAAATTTTATCGATCTAAGTTTGGTTCATAGTCCGAAAGGCACCAAACCTATTGCATTTTGTCCTGAAAATCCAGCAATTTATGATTTTATAAAAACTTTTTTGAAATAAGTGAGGGATTGTAGGAAAATATTGTTATTTCAAAAGAATTTTTAAAATGCAAGAGTTTTTCTTATGTTAACAACACATTCTTTATGTGTCCTTTTGCATGAAGAGTTTTGGACAAGTGGCTTGCCACTTGTCAACTTGCCATGAACTTTTGCTCTTATTTAACTTCTCTACGCTTTTGCTATGTGCCAATGAAGAGAAACATATTCTGCTTTTCTTCCCAATCTCTCGTTCGCCTCTTTTAATTTTGGCTTTGTTATTTTAATTCCCCCTAATAACTTGCTGATGATAATTAATTTGCTGATTGATGTTGTCTCTATTTCAGATAGGGAAGTACTTGTTTAATCCTGGGGAAACATTTTACACTGTTGAAATAGTTTCTTAGGACAGTGTCCAGCACGACTCAAGTATTTATCAATTTATGCACTATTTTTATATATATTTCTAGTAATTTTCATCTTATTTTCAGGACTATCTTTTTTTATAAATAATAAAGTTATTTATTATTATTATTATTGTGAAATTCTTAATATTTTCCCAATATATATATATATATATATATATATATATATATATATATATATATATATATATAATATTAAAAAATTTCGACGAAGCAGTGCTGGATGACACCCCTTGGCATAGGGTGGGTCCGCCCCTGCTCGAAGTGATTATATTATGCCTTGTAGGATACATAATTATATCTATTTGTTCAATTTTATACAAATTTGAATGCCCACTAGTACACTCTCATAAGTTGGAAAGCATAGATTCCACTTGAGGCCAAATTAAAGAGCATGTTAATGTATTATATCCGATAGATAAGTGAAACTTAAATATTCTACAGTGTGTATATGTGTATTTAAGAAAATTTAGTCTTTGTATTTATAATTTTTTGTTTAAATTTATTAGCACTACACGTTGAAAGTTTGTAGCAAAACCCCAATATTATTTATTTATGATTGTTATTTTAATATTACATTCATTAATTACGTATGTATGAATATAATATATAGATGAAGGATTAAAAATGACAAAGTTAAAATAGACTTTGCATAGGATAAATGGAGGGGTGTGTGTGTGTGATTATTTCTAAAAATTGAGGGTGTTGTTTGTTTTTAAAACCAACGTTCGAAAATATAAATGATTTTCACCAATGATGTTAGCAATTTATTCTTATTCTTGAATATTGTCTCATCATGAGAATGGTTTTAATTTAGTGATAATATTGAACCGTCATTGATAATTATGTTTAATCTCCTTCCATATAGATCTTGTGATCTCTAGTAGTAGGCGGCGAAGATGGAGGCTAAGTTAACAGTTACATTATCTAAGACAACAATCTTCAAGATTGTATACTGAGCTAAGAAACAAATACATAAATAAGAAATTGATCATGCTCGTGAAAACAAGAAAGAGGAAGGCTTCAAGCCTAAAATGAGTAAAGTGTATCAATGATGAGGAAGGTACAATATTGGCAGAAGAGACTATCATTAACCAATCAAGTTGCTAAGCCATACTATGAAAGTTTGGGAGACAATGGTGGAATTCAGAGTGAGGAGGGGTGTGCCATTTCTGAAAACTAGGTTTCATTTATGAAACTTAGGTCGAATACATGTTGAGGCGATCAATTACATTATTCATCCATATTCTAATGAATTTGGTGAAGAAATATTGAAAAAGCAAGAAGGACCTACATATGGTGCTCATTGACCTTGAAAAGATGTACGACAAAGTTTTAAAGGATATTCCAAAGATGCTTGGAAGCTAGAGGGGTACCAATGGCTTACATTAAGATGATAAATGATATGTATGTTGAAGATAAAACGCAGGTTAGAATAGTGGAAAAAGACCCAAAGCACTTTCTAGTGGAAGTGGGATTGCACTATGGGTCAGCTTTTAGCCCATATCTATTTGTTTGGTGTTGAATAGATTGACACATTTCATTCAGGATGAGGTACTTTAATGTATATTATTTGCATATGACATAATATTAACCATTGAGACACGTAATACAGTTATTTCTTAGTTGGAAGTGTGAAGGTAAACTTTATAGTCTAAAGGGATCAGATTAAGCAAGATAAAACAAAGTATTTGGTGTGCACATTCAATGATGCATTGTAAGATGTAGACGTGAAAATGAAGCTTGATACTTAGGATATCCCTAAGAGATATAATTTCAAGTTTGGTTCTATTATCTTAGAAAGTGTAGACATCATTGCTGATATCACACAATCATATTGTTGTGGCATGAAGGAAGTGGATGCTAGCATCTGCAGTCTTATGTAATAAAAAAAGTACCAACAAAATTTAAAGGAATGTTTTATAGAGTGGTGGTGTGACCAACTTTGTTATATGAGACAATGTGCTGGTGAACCAAAAAATTTCATGTTCAACAAATGCTTGTAACACAAATACGAATGTTGAGGTGGATATATGGGCATACATGGAGCGAATGATTAGAAATAGGATATCCGGGATAATATGAGAGTAGCCCCTATGGTGGGTGCAACTTTAGGTTATAAAGGACATGAACTCAAATAGGAGGGTGTAGAGAACACGTATTAAGATAGAATGTTAGTAGATAGTGGAGTGTTTTCTTTCATTCTAAAGATTTAGGGTTTGTTCGTTGTTTATTATTTTTTAATTATCACAATTTTATTTTTCTTATTCCAGTTTTTTTAGTATTTGCATGACTTTCCTTGTTAGTTGCTATATATTTTTCACTATTTTCTAACATTTTGTACTTGAATTTTCTATACTTGAGTCGAGGGTCTTTCAAAAATATCTTCTCTATCTCCACGAGGTAGTGATAAAGTTTACGTACACGTTCTCGGTCTTAATCCCACTCTCTTTGATGATTTATCAACCGCCTAGCTAATTAGGACTTATGTGAGGGAATCCAATACATTTTTTAACTATAATAGTTGATTGTGATCATTCTTCTAGAGAATAATATCAGTATTATATTTTCGTCATATGCGACAAGATTTCTTGTTATACATAACATTTTCAGCTATTTCCATTATGGAACGAGTAATGCATGTCTGTTTGTATGATTTTTAAGACACTATTTCTTCACCAATAATGAAATCATATTCACTTCTAAATTTCACTTTAAATGATCCGATTATTTAATTTGGATCACTATATTCCTCAACTATCATATGATATTTATTGTAGCACAAAGTATATTCTTGAGTGTGCTTTAAATATTTCAAAATTCATCTTTATCCCTTCAATAAGTTTCTTTAGGATTACTTGTATACCAATTTAATTTACTTATGGCAAATACTATATCGGGGTTTGTACAGATCATGATATACATTAATATTTTCAACACTCAAGCATATTTCAATTGAGACTTGCTTTAACCTTGGCTCCTTGTGAGAACAATGTTTACGTCATTGGAGACGTTGTAGCTTTGAAGTTCAAATATTTGAATTTATCAAGTACCATATTAACGTAATGAGTTTGAGTCAATGCTAAACCTTGAAAAGTTTTGAATTTTAGTTTTTCGAATTGAATCCACAACTCCTAAATCTTTCACATCAAATTTGCTAGCAAGCATATGCTTAGTAGCATTTATGTCGATAATGATTTCACTTATTATTAACATATCATCAATAAAAATATACAAACAAAATATAACTGTGGTTTGAACCATTTTTAATGTAAATATATTTATCATACTCATTAATCTTAAATCCATTTACCAATATTGTTTGCTTAAATTCCAGATTCATTATTTTTTGTACTTGTTTTAGTTCATAAGTGACTTAACAAGTCGACACATTTTCTTTTCTTTTCCTAAAATTACAAACTCTTCGAGTTGATCGTGTAAGTTTCTTTATTTAAATTTCATTTAAGAAGACAATCTCCACATACATTTGATTATTCTGAAGACCCTACACAATAACCAATGTTATTGACATTTACATAGATGTAATCTTCATTACTGGTGAATATATATCAAAATAATCAATACCTTCTCAGTATTTGAAATCTTTGACACCAATGAAGTCACTATGATCTAAGTTGTGTATTTGTTTTTAAAAAATCATTGCATATATATAGATTATTAATTATGTAAGTTTGTTCTTCTCACATGATTAATATGATTCTTGATGTATTTTTCGTTTATAATTTCGTTGTGTGTACATATAAATTATTAATTATGTTAGTTTTTTCTTCTCTCTCTCTCTCTCTCTCTCTCTCTCTCTCTCTCTCTCTATATATATATATATATATATATATATATATATATATATATATATATATATATATATATATATATATATATATATATATATATATATATATATATATATATATATATTGTGACTGTTTTAGAAGTTTCAATTACGAAGTCATTTCTTTCTTCTTTTATTGTGAAATCTGTCTGAGTTTCTTATGGACTCTCATTTTCTCGCATTGTCTCGTTGGGCCGCGGAGGTCCAAATTTACCTTTGTCAAGTCATCCCCTTTTTCAAGTTAAAGATGTCGAAGAACAGGTCCTTAGAGTTGACGTACAGATGTTCGAAAGCAAAAAAATATGAAAATTGGAGCTGATATGCGAAAATATACAGCAATATACACAAAGTGTAAATGTTGTATATGATGGCAAAGTGGGTCAAAAGTCCCAAAATTTCAGTTTTTGTATTGTATTGTTAGTGGGCCAAAGTCCCATTTATCTTTGGAAGATATTGTTAGTTTAAAACAGGTACAAATGGGCCAAAGGCCCAAAAAGCAAGAACGAGGCCCAAACGCTGGCCTAGGCGGACATAAACCAGATTTGAACTCAAATCTCTCTCTTTCTTTATTATCTATGTTTTATGTTTGCTTAATTGTTATTATTTGCTAATTATTGGTTAATGTTAAGGTTTCAATGCAATCTCCCAAGGGATAAACATCTTGAGTTAACTATTTAAAATTTAGTAAATACTTGTTATTCTATTTGACTTTAGAATATTTGCAAAAAATTTCACTCAAGTGTTATCCTTATTATTTAGGAAAAATTAGCAAACTAGTCAAAATTAATAACTTAATTAGTAAAATCCTTACTATTTTAAAAATATTAGTAAAAATGTCATAAATGTCATTATTTTGAAAAAGAATATGTATTCTAATTAAATCCCTATTTTATCTCCTATTACCTAGACATTTTCCAACTAATTTTATATATAAAAAAAGAAATTATTTTAGTTACCTTTCCCATGTATATTATTATGCTACCCAACTATCCATTGTTCACGTTTTTCCGTATCTCTCTCTTTCAAATTTATCTCAATGTAAAAAAAGAAAAGTTTTTATCTCTCCATATCTTCCTTTTCACATTCTTTTCAAATCTTCAAATCCCTATTATCTTTTACCAATATTCCTCTTATCTTCTACCGATTTATTTGTTGTTTTTTAATCTTCAAATATTGAATTCACAAAAAATTCACTAATTAAGGTATTTCATTGTTATCTTTTTTTTTAGATTTATTTTCTGATTTTATTATTCTTTAAATCATTCATATTTGGGGAAAGTTGGATAATTCTCAATTAGACCTCTAAATCACTCTTCAATGGATGATTCTAAGAGAGTTACTAGAGGTATTCACCTTAATCATCAGATTTCTAGTGATTTTCCATCTTTTAATCTATGTATTATTCAAGAAATAGCGGATAATGAGGATCCGCTTCTAAAATGATGAAAGAGAGACGATCAGAACAAACTCTTCCTCAAATTCAAGTTGAAAACGTAATATCTTCGTCTAGTTGGAGGGTACAAGAAAAGGACAGAGAAGACCAAATAGTTGATGAAAAGGTATTTAATTATTTTTGCATGTTGAGTTGATGTTAAAGAACAATTTGTTCAATAATTTGTATAAAATATATTTGTAAATGTCTTATGTACACTGTGTAATATTTGTTAGATTGTATTTTGTATTTCCGTTTATTAATGAATTTTAATTGGATTGTTTATATTCATCGTGGTGTATTTCTTGGATTTGTGTTGTATGCTATGTAATTTTCATATTTTTGTTGTACTTGTGTTGTATGCTATTTATTAATGAATTCATTTTGGGTGGTTTTGAATTTGTGTTGTCTGCTATGTAAATACACATTGTAATGCTATTTGAATGTTTTCAAAGTTAAAGTAAATACATTTTAATTTAAGGATACATTTAACATGAATATGATATTTCAGATTTTCTATTAATGAATTTTAATTGGATTGTTTGTATTCACCGTTGTGTATTTGTTAGATTAGTGTTGTATGCTATGTAATTTTTATGTATTTGTTGATTTGTGTTGTATGCTATTTTAATGAATTCAGTTTGGGTGGTTTGTATCAGTAAAGTAATTATACACTTAGTAGTGCTATTTACATGCAGGGGCGGCTGGCAAGGTATAAAAAAAAGTCCCTTGCCTTAGGCCCCCAATTTTAGGGGGCCTCATTTTTAAAAAATAATTAGGTAAATTTAAAAAATCACAAAAATCCAAACGGTAAAAAAAATTAGTGGAAACATAAATGATTTGATTTTTCAACTTTTCAAAAAGTTTTGTACTCTTCTTTATTCCAATTTTTTATTTTTTTAAATTTTGTTTTATATATTTTACCATCCTCTCTTCTATTTCTTCTCATTTTCTCTTTTCTAATTTGATATCTCTCTTCTTCAAATCAAATTTCAAAACTTAAGAACTTACTTACACTATTGATAGTTTCTATTTTAATTTTGAAGAAAAATAATTGCAGCAGCTCAATTAAATTTTGGAAATCAAGTTTCATAGCTTTTGAATCCGGTAATATCATTCTAATTTCTAATATTATTTTTGTTTTGTGTCTTGTGCTTATTATATTTTTTATTTGATATTTTAAATAGTGTTTAAAATATTTGTTACATTTTAATATGTCAACTAGAAAATATGAATCCGGTTATTCAAAACTTAAAAAAAAAAAAAGAAAAGTCGATAACTTGATAAAATCTCAAAAAGGTGCTCTTGATAAATTTTTGGAAAGTAATGTTAAAATTAGATAAAAAAATGTAGGGGAATGCTCTTTAGAAGAACAAGTTACTAACTTTGTTGAAGTTGAGTTAGATTTGGTACTTTGTGATATGGCTAAGTCTTGTACGAAAGCTATATCATTTTTTTTGGAGTGGTACAACGTATATATTCATTATTTTCTTCGTCTACTAAACGGTGGAAAATTTTAAAAGATAGTGTACCTAGTTTAACTCTTAAATCATTGTCACAAACACGGTGGGAAAGTCATATTGAAAGTGTTAAAGCAATAAGGTTTCAAACTCCACAAATAAGAGATGCTTTATTTAAATTAGAAGAAGTTAGTGATGATCCAAAAATTTAAAGTGAAGCTAATTGTTTAGCAATTTTTGAGCTTGAAAATTTCGAATTTTTTTTGGGTATGACTATTTGGTATAATGTATTATTTGCCGTAAATTCAATTAGTAAAAGTTTACAATCAAAAGATATGCATATTGATGTCGCTATTGATCAATTAAGAGGCTTAGTTTCTTTTTTTAAAAAATATAGAGAAGAAGGATTTACAAATGCTATGATTTCGGCTAAGGAAATTGCATTAGAGATGAATATAGAACCTGTATTTCGTAAGAAACGTATAATTTATAGAAAAAAACAATTTGATGAGAATATTGATAATGAAATCACAAGATCCCTTGAAGAATCATTTAGAGTTGATTATTTTTTATACATAGTAGACTAAGCCATCTTTTCACTTCAAAATAGATTTGAACAATTTGAGGTATATGAAAATATTTTTGGTTTTCTATTTAGTGGGAAAAAATTGAGATCATTAGATGATGAGAATTTAAAAAAATATTGTCTTAATCTTGAATGTTCCTTAAAACATAATACTCACTCCGATATTGATGGTTTAAACTTATTTTCTGAATTAAAAGTATTAAGGGAAATCATAAAAGTAGAAGATAATACTCTAATTGAGATACTCAATCAAATAAAAAGACTTGATTCTTTTCCAAATGCTTACATTTCTTATAGAATAATGTTAACAATTCCCGTAACAGTCGCCTCAGCAGAAAGAAGTTTTTCAAAATTAAAAATAATAAAATCTTATTTAAGATCGACAATGTCTCAAGAAAGATTAAGTGGTTTAGCTATATTATCTATTGAAAAAGAATTATTAGAAGAGATTGACTACACAAAAATTATTAACAACTTTGCATCTCAAAAAGCTAGAAAAATAGATTTAAAATAAATCATTTATAATTTTTTAAGGCCTCTAATTTGATTTTGGCCTTAGGCCACCAACGGGTTTGAGCCGCCCCTGTTTACATGTTTTCAAAGTTAAAGTAAATACATATTAATTGTATTCATTGTATTTTTACATATGTCATTTACTCAGGCTACTGCATTTGCATGCAAAGATCTACCCAAGATTGCACCCCACATTCACTGTTATGTTAATCATGAAACTAATACTCCAATGTCGGACCATCTTACTGTGCAATAATATATCATGTTTTGTAAGAATACAATATATGAAGTTTGCCAACATATATGTATTCACAACAATCACTTACAAGATACATAACATTCATCATATCCATTTCGATAAGGGTTAACAATTTTTTTGTATCCAAATACTTGCTTCATGTTATGAACAAAACTTCATACTAGTAACAAATATATGTATTCACAATAGTGCTTACATCATGTTACCAGCAAAACTGCATTCTTCATATTTCAAAGAAGTCACTCAACATATACGTATACTAAACAAATATTGAAGTTGTATCCATTTCAGAACAATCACTTACAACATACATTACATTGGTCATATCCATTTCGATACGGGATACAACTTATTTAAATAAACTGAAATTAAATGAAATTGCATATTGCCGTCAAAAGATTGTATCTGCTCCATTTCGTATTCTGTTAGGGACACAATTTATTTCAAAACATTAATCATGTATTCAAAAACATTGGTATTCATATTAACCAACCAAAACAAAAAAATCAACAAACCAAATATTCATACGTTATTCATAGTTCATACAATTTACAACGAAAACAGAATAGAGACGAAACCAGAAAACGGAGGAAAACAGACTACTTATTTTGTATTATATCAATTTCAATTATACGAAAACAGAATACTCTGATTTACAATTATTTTAAATTAAAATTTCAATTGTTATAAGCAATTAGAAAAAGAATAAGGAAGAAGCAATTACCTCGTCAAATATGTATTTAAACAATTTATCCAAACTTTAAGTAACAGAAATCTTTCTCAGGTTTGCTCTAAAATCTTTCGTATCAATCAGAAACAAAAAAGATTTTTGAATTGCATGGGAATATTAAAAATCAAAATTTGGGAGAATTCATCAGCTATGAGAGTGTGTTTGCTTTTTTCGATTTTTAAATTTTTGTAACTGATGAGAGTTTTAAGCAATATTTCATCTTTAGTACTTTTTTCTCCTTAATTTCTCCTTTCAATTTTTAAATATTTGAATTCTCTCAACTAAAACAAATAAAAAATAAAAAAATACATAATAAACTAAAATTGTGACATTTTTACTAAATAGTGAAATTATTGACAATGGGTCTATTAAATGTCAAAATAATGACATTTTGAAAAATTTCCCCTATTATTTATCTCCCTTTTTCCCCTTAGTTGTTTTAAAGTCCAAGTTTTGTTTATTTTCTTATATTAATCAAGTATGCTTATTTTTAAAGTTATTTAGCCAAATATTTCAATTATCGGATAATCGCAAATTAGCGGACGTTTTAGGCGCTTTCAAATCCTTCCTAAAACGTTAATGTGAACCCTGAACCCCCTTATAATATTTTCAATTGATTTACTGTTTTAATCTTTTAAAAATTAGTTTTCTTAATTTTTCTTTAGAAATTAAGTAGCGACTCTTTATTTTTAACTAAATAAAAAAGTAAGTATTCTTATGCGATATTGACCCTCTTTCCGATGAAGGTAAGACTTGTTAGTTCCAAAAGTTGATTGTTTTGACAAATGATTCCCCCATGGTAAGACTTGTTAGTTCCAAAAGTTGATTGTTTTGACAAATGATTCCCCCATAATATTTTTTTTTTCATGTAGTATTCTTCTCCAAAAGATTGATTTATCTTTATACATTAAGGCTTCTATTTTTAGGTGATTAAATTTTTCTGTAATATCACAACATTCAGGTGATTGTTGAGAAAGAATTTGAGTTGCCTTTGCAGATTTGACAAATGTAAAAGATGAAAAAATGGAGGTTTTTTTGTCCAAGTATTAGCTCTAAAATGTCTGTGACTATCTTCCGCAAACAGTTTTAGCTAATTTAATATCACATTCATTTTCTAAATATTTTTGCTCCTTCCATGTCCCTCATTAGAAGTAAAACAAACATTTATTTTATATTTCACGAGAAACAATTCTGTATATATGAAATATAGGTGAAATCGGCTTTTTTAGTATGTTCTCTTTGTACGACTCCCAAATTAAGAAGCATAAGGATAGGTAGAGCATGAGCTCTTAATAAAGACTAAATTGTTATATTATATGTTAATGCAATAAAAGGATTTTCTTAGCGGTTTATATAACATATCAAAATAATATTATGCTAATTCAAACTCAAGGTCTAGTTCGATTCCAAGGTAAGAAATGAACTTTTTGTCTTAGATCTACCTATATTTTCTATGCTCTGGATTACATTTAGCCATCATGCTTGAGGGATGAAAAACTGCATTTGTTATCTCAGATACGGATGATTGCTTATGATATGCCTTTTCAATTGAGATCAGTGTTGGGATATATACTATTAACCATGTGTTAACAAATAATATTTATTAGAGAATAAATATTTGCTCAATTTCAATAGATCATATATTCGTTTATGGTGTCTATTTACTTATATAGTAGATGATTTAGTGTGTAGAGTTTTAGCTTATACACAGAGGATTAAATCATCGGTTCTTATAAGTATAAAGTTTTGGTTCACAATCTAGGATGGAAATTGGACATGCCATCGGGTACGATTGTAGCACAAGATTATATGTAATTTGTCCTAATTATGGGAACGGTATAGTTCCAACTTCTTGTGCTAGTACATTTTGTATGTATTGAACGGGACCGAGTAGAGATAGTTGTTTTAGACTGACTGACAAAAACATATTCTCTAAACTATTAAATGTACTTATATTCTTAATCCTGATATAACTATTATGATCTGTATATATTAATTGTCGTTTTGATTTATTAAAAGGTGAGATTCTGAGATGGGTCAATATGCCTGGTAAGTTGGATGATAATAATATATATTGGTGAAATAATAAGTTAGTTGATGGAATCCATGTCTCGTTATAGAGATTGATTGATATGCCTTTTTGAGAAACTTATAAGTTTTCATTGTGTCAAATCTTGCAAGTGGATTTATGAATCCGACACATGAAATAAGTTAAGTAGTGCTCTAAAGGAAATTAATCATTAAGTTAAATTCGTCAGTAATTTAATTTATTGATTAGTATCTGAAATCTTAACATGGGGAATTACATAAGTGTTTAATGGGGAATTACGAAATAGAGGAGTGCAATTACGAATTTCTAGTGGAATGATTTGTAATTTATTATGATAAGAATAATTCAAATTAATTATTTGGAATTATTTCCATAATAGGAAGCCTCGATAATTAATTCTGTGGTCCCTATAGTGCCCATATTTAACTAGAACTCAAAATCCTATTTCTACGCAAAAAGGAAGAATAATAAGGTTTTTTCTAGTCTTCTAGAAAAACTAGGTTTTCTAGTCCTTTTTGGATTAGGAAGACATCTCTATAAATAGGGATTCTCCTAACCTAGAAAAGGGATGATTAGTATTCTATTCGATACTTGCCCACGCAAGTATTGAGAGAGTTCGGATGTGACTTGGGATCACTGTAGAAGACCATAGCTATCTTGTAGATTCGCTTGAAGATCCGTTTAACTTGGAGATTCGCTTGAAGGTATCCGCTCACGCTTCAAGAGGTATTTATCGAATTAACTTTTTTAGTTTGTTTATGTGTTCTAGCATGATTAATGTGTTCTAGCATAACCGATATTGGTTGTCTATTATTCATGTAAGCATTAAAGATCCTTGATATGCTTCCGCGGTGAATATATATTTTTTCAACAATTGGTATCAGAGCCGCGCTTACATCTATAATAAATAATCAGTGTGCCTGCAAATTAAGTTCCACGAATTGTAAATACATTACGGGGGCGATAAGTTTTTGTTGGCGTTGGTTGAAAACCTATCTTGTGAAAACTTATTTGTTTGATTTTATTGTGGCAAAGCTAAAATTTCAGGCGGTGCATGATTATTGGCAAAACTGCCTTGTTGGCTGATTTTTGGTCTCGTCTTTGTCATCAACGATTTCATGCTATTGTATTAATTAAAATATTTGTTTGACTTGGTTGAGCAAAATTTAATTATATTAATTGGAAAAAGAAAATTAATTGGGAAAAGAGTAGGTCTTAGTATACAGTGATTCAGTTCTCTGTATAGACGGCTACTCGTAATTTTTTTTCTTCTTATTGATCTAGTAACTTTGCTGACTTGATTTCAACTTAAAAGAATAAAAAAAAAGAAAGAAAGAAAGAAATTTTGATGACAATGATATTGCTCAAGTTTTTTTTTTCTTTGGCTTGTTTTGATTGGCTGATTAAAATAAAGAGTTAGATAGTTGTTAGTCTATTAATAGCTTTTGCTAGGTACTAACAGTGAGTTAAATTCATGGGTATGACTTTTCTTACATGTATAATATATAATAAATAGTAATCATGAACCGTGATTATTTATTTGGAGTCACTATTTTTTTTGTTTTATACATGTGGGTTCATATAAATACATGAATTAAAGATTTTGATTAATAAATAGGACTACGAAAATAATTATTTATTTGAGTCATTAGAATATTCTCAATGTATCATGTATAAATTGTCCTAAGTGAATACTAGTGGTGAATATTTATTTTCTTAAATGGAGATTTACCATTAAATACTAGTAACACTTAATTAATTCATGAGAAGAGGTATTAAAGGGTTTCACCGGTCTAAAAGGGAGAAACCATAATATCTTGAAATCTCAAGTGTATTAATTGAAGGAACAATTTTGATAGAAGGAGGTGTTGTGTGTCTTAGGTAAAGGAAAGACACATGGTAGGTCTTATGCTCATGAGAAAATAATTAGAATAAAATAGAAATATGAATCAAGTTATTTTAATCTTTAACTATGCCTAAAATAATTACTTTTTGAAATTTGATCATAGTTTAGGTGGTCATGAATTTTATGATCTCTGATTGACTTGAAATTTGATGGTCCCATAAAAAATCGTTTAGATGGGTTTAGGTAGTTTGTCAGATTAAAATTTGATTTGAATATTTGATAAGATCATTCTTTATACCAATTATGTTTATGTTAAATTTGGAACATGGTTGCATATGATTATTTAACATGAATTGATATAAGAATGTGAGTCATATTGTTTTAATTCCTAAAAATGCTTAAATCACTTGAATTTGAATTTGGTCATAGATTTGGAAATTAATGTTTTATAGACTTCAATTGACCTGAAATTTGGTAAGTTCATTGGTTACGGCCTAGTAAGTAGTAGTCATTGCTATGTGATTATATTTTTCTTTGAGGTCGTTAGAATGATTTTAAAGTTGTTCTTTGGAATTAAAATGTGATTTAGTATGAATGATATCCTTTATATTGATTTTATTTATGTTATATGTGGTACATGATCACAGATGATGAGTTAACATAAATTGATATATGATAAGGATGTAGATCTATTCATTTTTTTAAATCGTTTGAATCTGAATTTGATCATAGATTTGGAGATAAATATTATTTTTGAACTCCAATTGATCAGAAATTCAGTAGGTTCATCAGAAACTATCAAATTTAAAATCCCCATTGTTATGTAGTGATTTGGTAATTTGAGATCGTTTATATGATGATTTTAGATAATTTTTGTATCTTGAAAAATTAATTTTACCGAAAAATTACTCGACTATAATATAGTGGTGATAGAGTTTGTTCTCTATGGTCTTGATGACTAAATTTTAGTGAAGTATTAAGTTCATGTGTTGGCTTATACCTTCCTCCATAACGGATGAAATTAATACAAGTCATTAAAGTTTAATCTCTAGTTTTGATTATCTGTATTGACTCTACTAAACTGAGTAATATTTGATTGGATCAATGGATCTAGGGATAATGATATTCACTTGACTTAAACTAACATATACTCTCCATCTGAGTTGGCTTTTGTTCTAAATTTGTTGAAGTGAATATCTGACACTATATATATGTGTTGCATGAGTAGTCATTTTTTTTTATCAAAATTTATTGTACAAGATGCATAGATATCTAAAAGGCGTGTTTTGAATTTTAATATTCAATGTATACATAAACATGCTTACCTTTTGGAATTTTAGAATTTTGTTCTTTATTCTTAATTCATTTATCTATTTCACAAAATGATGATTTATGATAAGAATTACTGAGCGGGAAAATCTTAAATTCTATTATGACCAAACAACGTTTTCAACCAAATTGATCATAGTTTTGGAATTCGAAAAAAAAAAAAGAACTCTGATTGATCTGAAATTTGGTAGATTTATAAGAACGTCCTAGTAAGAAATTAATTTTTTTTTGGATCGTTATATGATTTTTTGGTCATAATTGATTAAATAGTAGTAAGTATTAGTTTTATGTGCTGGCTTAAACCTTCCTCCCTAACGGATGAAATTGATACAAGTCACTATGTATTTAATTGTCTAGTTTTGATAATCTATATTAACTCTCCTAAACTGAGTAATATAAGATTGGATCAATGTAGCTAGAGGATTTTCACTTGACTTAAACTAACAGTAGATTCTCCAACTGAATTAGGTCTGTATAAATTTATGGAGTGAATAATCGGTCATTGTACATGTGTATTGCATGAGTAGTTCTCCAATCCCAACGATTGGCTATTCGAGATGCATGGATATATATGTATAAATGAGCCCTGAATTTCGTTATTCGGGATTATTCGAAATATTATGATCTATTTAAAGTATTGTGTCTCATATTCTCAATAGACTTTACACATCCACTTAGTACTACTTAAGATTTTCTCTTGGTAGAGATAAGATATTAACTTAATGAATGCATTGTGTATGTACCTTATGTTAGAAGAAATTATTTTTTTCAGTTTCTAACCAAATAAGAGATGAGTATATAATATATTTTTGTAACTCTTCTACCATTGAGTTTAATAAATATTTTATTTCTTGTGGTATATTGATGCATGATTATTTTATAAGTATGAGAGAATTAAATTATACTAATCTGTCTCATAAGGGAAAATATCTTTTAAATTGAATGAGACTTATCTGTACATTAGGGTCTAAGTCATTTATTCTGAATAGAATTTTGAGGTTGGTTAATGGATGGACATAACTGTTCATTGAAAGTGAAGTCACTACCAACATGTACGTTTTGTTTAGAAGGAAAAATGACTAAGAGATCTTAGTTTTCCTCTTAAAAGGGATTTAAGAGGTAGTGATAAGTTATAATTAATCTATTCTGATTTGTGTAATAAATGAGCACATGGGCAAGAGGTGAATTTGAGTTTTTGAGTTTTTAAGAAAATTAGTCGTGATATGAATATAATTTTTGATGTTTTATAAGTCTAAATGTCTTGATAAACTCAAGAAATTTAAAACAAATGAAAGTATCATCATGAAAAATATATAAAGTCACTACAATCTGATTGTAGTGACGTAAACCTCTTAGCTCATAAGTCACTTATCTTATAGAATAATTGTCTTTCAATTGTCTACACTAGACACTCTATGATAGATTCGTGTAGAAGAGAAAAGAATTAAACGCTTATGAAGATGATGAGATTAATTATTGACTTATTATTAGTTATTTTGTTTCTTTTGGGATAGGTTCTAATAACTACATATTGCATTCTGAATTCAGTTTCTTTCATATTAGTACCTTGAGCAATATAGAACTAGTTGGATTTGACGTAAGTCTAATCTGTGACATGTTCAGATTTAGGATTGTCTAGCACATGTGCTGAGTGGGAGAATAAGAAAAATTGGAATTAAGAACTGAATGTATGTGTTAATTGGATATCCTAAAAAATGAAACAAGGTTTATTATAATGTCCTAAAGAAAATAAGTAAATTGTTAACACAACTTTCTGATTTCTAGAAAAGGATAATTTTAGTAAACCATGTTCTTAGAAGTAAATTATCTTTAGGGGAATTAAAAATAAATAAATAAATAAAATAACAAATAAGTCAATTGTAAATTCATACGCTCAAGAACATCTAATGGGTATGTTAGAATTGACGTCCCATTGCACTTAAGTAGTGGGAGAAACGTTACTAGACATAAGAAAACTACTATCTCAAGTAGTTGGAGTGATGTTGAGCAAATTAAAAGAACACTTCATGAGAAGTTGTTAATGTTACATTATCGAAAGATTTTGAAGAAAATATTAAGAACATGAAAGTGTGATTATAATAGTAGTACTTAGTCGTAGTGGGAGAATCATAACGAAGATTGAGTTGTTTTGTATGCTTGAGAGAACTTTTATGATAGAGCTCCTGAAAAGAAGTACACTCTTGGAGAGTTTCATGATAAGGTCTCTAAAGATCTAGTACAAAATCAATTTGTTACGACGAAGCACTACTAGACAAAATTGCATGAGAAAATAGCTTGGTAATTTTCTTTCGATAAGAAATAAAGGAATGCCTGCGAAAGTTTTTAATGCATAGTTAAGAGTCTAAGTATTGTTGGAAAAATATATATTCACCGCGGAAGCATATCAAGGATCTTTAATGCTTACATGAATAATAGACAACCAATATCGGTTATGCTAGAACACATTAATCATGCTAGAACACATAAACAAACTAAAAAAGTTAATTCGATAAATACCTCTTGAAGCGTGAGCGGATACCTTCAAGCGAATCTCCAAGTTAAACGAATCTTCAAGCGAATCTACAAGATAGCTATGGTCTTCTACAGTGATCCCAAGTCACATCCGAACTCTCTCAATACTTGCGTGGGCAAGTATCGAATAGAATACTAATCATCCCTTTTCTAGGTTAGGAGAATCCCTATTTATAGAGATGTCTTCCTAATCCAAAAAGGACTAGAAAACCTAGTTTTTCTAGAAGACTAGAAAAAACCTTATTATTCTTCCTTTTTGCGTAGAAATAGGATTTTGAGTTCTAGTTAAATATGGGCACTATAGGGACCACAGAATTAATTATCGAGGCTTCCTATTATGGAAATAATTCCAAATAATTAATTTGAATTATTCTTACCATAATAAATTACAAATCATTCCACTAGAAATTCGTAATTGCACTCCTCTATTTCGTAATTCCCCATTAAACACTTATGTAATTCCCCATGTTAAGATTTCAGATACTAATCAATAAATTAAATTACTGACGAATTTAACTTAATGATTAATTTCCTTTAGAGCACTACTTAACTTATTTCATGTGTCGGATTCATAAATCCACTTGCAAGATTTGACACAATGAAAACTTATAAGTTTCTCAAAAAGGCATATCAATCAATCTCTATAACGAGACATGGATTCCATCAACTAACTTATTATTTCACCAATATATATTATTATCATCCAACTTACCAGGCATATTGACCCATCTCAGAATCTCACCTTTTAATAAATCAAAACGACAATTAATATATACAGATCATAATAGTTATATCAGGATTAAGAATATAAGTACATTTAATAGTTTAGAGAATATGTTTTTGTCAGTCAGTCTAAAACAACTATCTCTACTCGGTCCCGTTCAATACATACAAAATGTACTAGCACAAGAAGTTGGAACTATACCGTTCCCATAATTAGGACAAATTACATATAATCTTGTGCTACAATCGTACCCGATGGCATGTCCAATTTCCATCCTAGATTGTGAACCAAAACTTTATACTTATAAGAACCGATGATTTAATCCTCTGTGTATAAGCTAAAACTCTACACACTAAATCATCTACTATATAAGTAAATAGACACCATAAACGAATATATGATCTATTGAAATTGAGCAAATATTTATTCTCTAATAAATATTATTTGTTAACACATGGTTAATAGTATATATCCCAACAATCTCCCACTTAGACTTTTAACCATCACAATTGTTATAATGTACTATATCTAAATGCATGGTTAATAGTATATACCCTAACAATCTCCCACTTAGATGTTTAATCTTGAAAATTGTTAGAATACTATGTCAAAACACATGATTAATAGTATATACCCTAACAATCACAAGGGCATATTGTACCAGGCATTGATGGCTCCACCAAACCACAGAGAAGTGGTCAATGATTTGCAACTTTGTTCTTTTTATATATATGTTGAGAAAACATTTACCTGAATTTTCATTTTTGCAAAATAGGAGGATTGACAATAATCTCAACTAAATTTCACTTAGCATTATTTTTGCACATATTATAACAACTGTTGGGTTTTAAAAGGTGTGAATGGAAAATGAAGAGTTGTGACTTTAATGAAAGGTTGCGACTTTTATGAAAAGTTGTGACTTTTATGAAAATTTGCGACTTTTATGAAAAATTGTGACTTTTATGGAAAGTTGTGACTTTTATGAAAGGTGACGACCTTTCCGAAAGATTGTGACTTTTCCAAAGGTTTGTGACCTTTCCGGTAAGGCACAATAAGAACTTTTTCGCACTATCCTTTATTTTCTATAAATTAAGAGATTTCCTTTCATTTTAAAAATAGAATTTATGGACTTCTTCTTCTACTACTAAATCTACTATTCTAAGTGTACTTTACTGCTGTTGAGTGGCTCGCTGACACTAGCGTTTTGGGTATCAATACACTGGTGATTGAGATCATTCTACCCTGGGAGGACATATTCCAAATCAAACCTCGGATACTAGAGGGGAATAATTTCCTTAAGGGGACACTGTGCATTCAGTGGGCTTGATCTTCATCCTGTTTTTCCAAATTCTGGTATGTGTTAGAAATTTTAGATTTGTGAATTAATTTATGTTCTTCTGTTCTTCACCGGTTCATTAAACTTTGGTAACTTCGTGTTTCTGCAAAGTTTGTTGAAATCAGTAAGATTCTTTAAACACAGATTAACAACAATTCTTCTTTAAGAAAAATATTTCATATTTTTTTTTAATTTGTTTCTGATTCTAGTATATCTACTAGTTTTAATTTTCTAATTGTGAAAATGTTCTTAAACTTTGTTGTCTTACCAAGTTCTTCAAAGTTTTATTCTATGTTAGGAATACAACATGAACAACAACAACATTATACCAATGCTGTATAGACAATTCTTAATTATACTTCATTCATTTCAATGACACATTGGGCCAGTGCATTGCACGGGCATCATCCTTCTAGTGTATGAAGACATTAAAAAGATTCAATACCGATTATACATGTAATATGTTTATTTATTTTATATTATGTTTTTACCTTCTTGTATGAAAAATAAGTAATCTTTTTTGTTTGGGAAGGTGTGGAAAACATACTCTGCTATAACAAATTTTCTACCATAATCACATTTTTGTTAAAAATGCTTATAAAAAAAGTTATCTTGATATATCTAGATTATAAAAACTATTTTTATCTCCATTGTAATTTATAAAATTTTGAATCACGAGCTATGTTGAAGGTCTTAATCACAATAAAGTAAGTTTACGTTATATCAAAAGTCATATTTAACGGTAATAACATTGTCATTGAATATGTCTTGTAGATGCAATTATCTATGACAATTATATTTTAGGAAAATGAGCGGAGAAGATATATACGACTTACTAGAAGAAAATATGAACGAAGTAAAAATACAGTTGAACAGTATCAGAAATCTTCTAGTCATAGTTCTGTCAGATCCAAAAAATCTACTCTCAATTATAGGAGAAGATTTCACAATCATAGTTCCAACAGATCTATATCTAATTCTCCTTATCTTTTTGCTGAAACTTTTATTAGTTTCTCTTCTTATACTTGTGGTGACATTGGTCACAAATCTTTTAACTGCAGAAAATTTTCTTCTGAAAAATGGATTTGGAGATCGAAAATTGTTAATCTTAACCCTCAAGGACCTAAAAATACTTGGGTACCAAAAAGAAATTTATCTACTCATTTTGCAGGAGCAGACCAAAAGAACCTACAAAAAGGGAATGTGGGTGGATGCTAGAGACATATGTGAAGAAAGAAAGAAAATTTCAAAATTCATAACAAAAACGATGGAGAAGTATACTTGGTGATGGGACTTAAACACAACCTGCTTAGCATCAGTCAACTATGTGATGCTGGATTCAACGTCTCATTCAATGCTACAACTTGCACTATTAGACATATGACCAAGGAGATCACAATCGTTAGATATCATATTGATAATCTCTATGTCATAAACATTATTGACTTGCCAACACTTACATCTCTAAGTGCAGCATCAAATGAATCTTGGTTGTATCATAGAAAACCTGGTCATGCCAATATGTATGCCTTGAAAAAATTATCCAAGCTTGAGCTAGTCATTGTGCTCCCAAAATTCAATAAAGATCATATATGTGATACTTGTCAGCGTGGTAAGCAAATTCGTTCAAGATCAAGGATATTGTAAGTACCATTAAATCTTTGCAACTTTTACATATGGATCTATCTAGTATTGGTGGTGAGAAATATGTCTTCGTTATCGTTGACGATCTCTTAAAATTCACTTGGATAATTTTCCCATCTCATAAAATGAAGCGTTCTCTAACTTTGAAGTGTTATGTAAAAGAGTAAAAAGAGAAGCAGAATATTTTATCTCCATAGTTCATAGTGATCATGGAGGAGAATATGAGAAAAAAGCATTTGAGGAATTCTGTAATAAAAATGGATTCACTCAAAATTTCTTATCTCCTAGATCACCTCAGAATAACAGGTGGTAGAATGGAAAAATCGTCTGCCAAAATCATATTTCTTGATCGATAAATCCCTGATCATTTCTGGGTTAAAGAATTAAGTATTGTCTTCCATATTTTGAGCAGATGCCTCATCATATCAATTTTAACTCCATATGAGCTATGGAGTGGTAAGAAGCCATATAAGCTATGTTCTCCCATCGAATGCAAATGTCTTATTCACCACAATGGTAAGACAAATCTGGGTAAGTTTTATCCAAGAAGAAATATTATTATGCTCCCGTCAGTCGTGCATTTTAAATTTTTAATAAAAGAGCTTTAAGTGTTGAATAATTTGTTCTTGTTTTTCTTTTATGATACTAACCCAAGGATGCATGAAGCAGAGTCTATAGATGATAAAACTACTTCTACAGTGAACACTAAGAACCTCTCAAATACTTTTGATCATATTAATAGAACATTCAACTACTTCAGAACTGGTATGCCTACAAAATGGGACATGATGCTAGTTATTCACAAATGAATTCATCATGGGCAAGCCAACCGACTCAATACAAACCAGAGCTTTGGTGAAAAAACAAGCATCAGTAACACACGTCTCTGAAATTGAACCTAATCGTATAAATGAGGCGATGAAAGACGAATCTTGGAAACAAACAATAAAAGAAGAACTTTATCAATTTGAAATAAACCGAGTATGGACTCTCACTGAAAAAAACAAAAATAATTGTTCAATAATTGGAACCAAGTGGATCTTTCAAAATAAGCTAAATGGAGATGGAAAAGTCATTCATAACAAAGCAAGATTGGTTGTTCAAGAATAGTCCCAATTAGAAGGTTTTGATTACGATGAAACTTTTGCTCCAGTAGCAAGACAGTCAGCAAACAGAACATTTATCATCTTATCGGAAATACATAACTGGAATTACGGTACCCTCACTCATCTCATTTTGATTTAATTGGATATTCAGATGTTGATTTTGCAGGTGATAAGAATGACCAAAAACGTACAAGTGAAACGTGTCAAATTTTAGAACAAATCGTGTTGCACAGTACGAGGCAAACTTTGGTTGCACTATCACTACAGAGTCTGACCATCTAGCTGTTGGAATCTGTACTACCCAATTATTATGGATGATAGCATCAATTGCTTGATTATGATCTTTCTTATTAATTTGTTCATACTTTTTGCCATAATACTAGTGCTTATCTAATTATAGTGTGCATCTTTCTAGGGCTAATCATATTCATATTCAAGATTGCTGAACAAATCACTTAAGCAAAGAAAGAGATAATGTGTATCAATCAAATGATACTTTCAAGACAACAAGATCAGTTAACATTCAAGACTACAAGGAAGAAATCGAAATCAAAGATTCAAGACCACAAGAAGATCATCGTACAAAGGAACAAATCGATTTGCTCATGCACACATATGATATGGTCATGACTCAACAAATTAATCAAATAATATCAAGGACTTAAGCAAAGATCCTTGATTCAAATTCCCTTGAGTTTTCGTAAAAGAGCAAAGTCCTCCAAAGCTATAAAAACCTCTCTTAGCCATAGTTGTGAAGTACGCACTTCACTTGAACTTTATATTGTAATATTCTTTTATCTTTCATAAACTTTGTACTCGCTTGAGTGAACAATTGAAAAGAAAAGAGGAAGGAAGATCTGAGTGTAGGTTATACAGGTAGAGGTTGTGTCAAAGAAGAAGATCTGATTTGCATATTAAACGAGGATCTTAAGTCTAACATTCTGTAACACCCAAGTTATCAACAAGCTCTTAAGAAAACCCTTGTAACCCAAGGGGACTGGACTAGGCACCACATCGATGATCTGACCAGTATAAAAGCACTTTGTGTTATTTACTAACTGCAATTTATTATTACTATTTATTTATTTTACTAATGTGCAGGTGAGTCGACTGGACATAACATGAAGTCGATTAAGAAATTTTTAATTCACCCCCCTTTTGACTTTCATCAGGATATTAGAGGCTCAAAGGAATAAGGGTTTCAAGGAAAACTATTCTACAAAGGAAGGTATACATTAAGGAATTTTTATTTCACCCTCCTTTTTCTATGCACATTACGTGTTCCCTCATTAAAATTACAAATCATGATGTAAAACCGCCAAAAATTCAATCACACCTTCCAAACCATCAATTCCATCTACCTTCCAAACCATCAATTCCATCTATATCACTTCTCCAAAAACTCTTCCACTTCCCAAGCAATCTCTCTCTAAGCTCTGTTTCATTCTTCTTCATCCCTCAAAACACTCCATCTCTACATAACACCTCCATCACTATACCAATTTCCTCCCCGGCCATGACTTTCTTAACAAATCTTAACCAGGCTATCATTCCCTTCGATAGTTGTGAAAGCTCATTCGTCTTACCAGCTGTCCTGTACTAGGGTGTCTAAATAGAGGATGGGGTCATTATGTTAAGCGCGATTGGCCACCCATGGAGGGACATACCTCTGCTATTGACATATGTTGCCGATTCTCAAATGATCCTACAATGGATGAGTGTACCAGAGTTGCTAAGAGGACCATGCTACATTTGCATAAGTTGTTGTTTTATGTTGTACATAGAATAATTATCCCTAGAAAGCAAAAGAGGAAGGAAGCAAATTATTTGGTCTCACTCTTATGGTGTTGTTGCTGTTCAAGGTTCAAATTAACTTGCATGTCATGATTCTTAGTCATATACATGGTCTATGTATTCTTGATAAAAAAGGAGTGTGGATTGGTGTTCTAGTTAAAGAGTGGTAGATTCAGACCATCAAGGATGTCTTAGGGGTGGATGATGATGTAAATGTACATGCTACGACGAGGGGGGCAAATGCACCACTGCAACAGTTTAAAGCCTCTCTGACTGCTAAAGATAGGGAGACTGAAGCCTTACGTGTGACTCACTCTGCAAAAGGTAGATCAGCTTCGTCTTGCACATGAGAAGGAACGCAAAAAGTTGCTTGCTAAGATCTGTAAAGTGAAGGAAGAACTAGTTCAGACTCGGGTTGCTTTGCAAAATGAAAAGACTAGTAATTTAGGGCATCTGAAGAGTATCTTTGAGTTGTTATCTAAGGGGCCTCATCCTCATCCTCCCTTGTTCCTCCCTCTCATTCCTCATCAATCTAATTGTGCAGGGTGATGTGTTTTGTGTTTTTTTGTATGCATCTATAATGTTTTCTTTTGTATGCTTAATTCTGTTGTGTAACTAATGACTAAGGGTGTGTTTGGTTGATGAGTAGAAAATATTTTTTGGTGTTTAATTTATGAATTAAAATATATTTTTGAGAAATATCTTTTATTTTTACTTTTTAAAATTGAAAATATTTTTTAAAAACAAACTTAATTTTTTCCGAGGTGTGGTGTGGTGGGGGTGGGGGTGGGCTGGCAGGGGGTTGGGGGGGAGGGGTTAGAGGTGAAAAAATAAAAATTAGAAATTGAAAATATTTTTTAAAAATAACTTAATTTTTTTTGGAGGGTTGGGGCTAAATTGTGGGGGGGGGGGGGGGTCATGGGTAGGGACAGGATTGGGTGAAAAAATAAAAATTGATAATTAAAAATATATTTTTAAAAATAACTTAATTTTTTTTGGAGGGAATGGGGGATCATGGGTAGGGGCGAGGTGGGTGAAAAAATAAAAAATAAAAATATTTTTCAAAATAAGTTTTAAATTTATTTCTTCAAACAAAAAAAAAGTAATTTGAAGAAAGTTTTGAATAATGTTTTTTATAATTTCTGAAGATAAGTCATTTTCCTTAATTTTGAGAAAAATGAGTTGATTTGGAAAACATTTTTCAAAAGTTTTAATCCAACCAAACATGAGAAAAATGGAAAACATTTTCCGAAAAATATTTTTCTTCATACCAAACACACCCTAAGTTAGTAGTGTTCTTGGTTATGGGTTGTTATGATATTATTGCATGCTTTAACGTGTATGAAACTTTCTTTCCAGTTTTTTGTCTAATATCAAAAGGGGAAAGATGCGTACATAATTGGTAATTGATTCAAATGTTCACTTGTTCAAATGCAAGCAGATTTCAATACAAAACTTGAAATATTTGTCATAGTCAAAAATGGAAAATTTGTTAGGAGCTGTGTTTTGTAGAATGTCAAAATGCATAGAACAAGTTGTGACAACATGATACAATGACCATCTAAGGTGTACAGGAGTTCGCAAGCGAGAAAATTTTCTTATTCAAACAGGAAAACTAGATAAAGTAGGAAGCAGAAGGAAAGAAGGAGTTAGAGGAGTGAATAAAGAATACAAAAAGAAATAAAGACAATTCCTAAATAAAGTAGGGAAATTGAAGTTGAGTTCGAGCTGGACAAGACTTTAAAGCAGCAAAGACAAATTTAAGTCGAACAAGATTTTGCGGATGCAGTAAAGTCGAGTTCAAGTTGAACAAGACTTCGAGGAGTTTGGTGCTATAAATAAGGCACTATTTTCATCAGAAAAATTGTGCAATTTGCATTGACAGAAAGTCAAAACACGATCAAGAGGTTTGAGAGAGTTTTGATAATAACTTGGGGAGTGCTGCGAGTTGAGTGAAACGTTACAAGATTGTATTCAAGAGTCTTTGTTTACGATCGAGTGTGGTGAGTAGGTCTCGTTTAACAAGTTTGAAGAACTTGAAGAACGATAGAAGACTTAAACCTGGGGTTTTGGTCTTGGGTAGTTAGGAATTAGGGTTTATAATTCCGTAGGTTACTTGACTGTGTATTCGCTGTGTTATTTGAAGGGGCTATAAATAATACGAGATCGTGAACAAGTTACTTTATCGATTTATTTATTGCTAATTTCAAACAGTGAGAAACAAGTAATTAGTACGTGTTCCTTATAGAATTAAGGAGGTCATAATTCCAACATACCCCAATCTCCTTTGTACTCAATATATCAACATCTTGCATCTTCTCACTAGAGCATTTCTCATCTATTCTGCACATGTCTAAGCTATTTCAGTCTTGCTTCCCTTATCTTGTACACCACAAAGATCACTCTCACCTTATGCCGAATATCCTCACTCGTGATTAAATTTATTTGATTATATTAATGATAATTAGGTAAAAATATATCAATAAAAAATAATCAAAATAAGAAAGGCTTGCATAACCACAAAGAAGGAAAGTTAATTAAACAGAATTCAATATCGGTGATTTATGTAAGTAAGTAAATTTTTAATTATAATAATTCTATTAATATACTATTTTAACTTGAATGACTTTATAAATATATTATTCTTATTTGAGTGATTTTATTAATACAAAACAAACATAAATGATTTTATAGAACTGTTACAATAATTAAATATATTTTAAATATTTTTTATCATCTCAATTCTTATGTTCTTGAGAAACGTGTATAAATGCAATCGTATCATTTAAGTCCATAAATTAAGATAATGAACTTTGCGATTGTTTTTCTTGATGCCCAAGTTGACTTGCCAACCTAATTAACGGCGGTCTTGTTTAATGGTTTCGTGTGGCTATGAATCCTTGACCTCTCCATTCATTTTTGTTTTTTAATTTTGATACGATGCTTTTGAACTATCGTAGATAATATATAGATATTTTTTGTCATATTTTTTAATAGGGGTGTAAAAAAATTGCACCGACCAATAAATTGAATTGAAAAAAATGTTATTGAATTACTGTTATTGGGTTATTGGGTTTTTCAATGGGTTTATAAAAAAGAATTATTGGGTTATTGGTTCGATATCGGTTTTTACTATTGGGTTATTGGGTTAACCGATAATCCGACAATCCGGTAATAATTTATTATTTTACCCTTCCTAATTATTAAATATTAATAATTTAATATATAATTAGACACTAACTATATTAAATTATTAGTACTCTAACAACTTGACACTAGGCCGTTTTACTAGTTTTTACTGTTTACTCAAAACTTAAAGATTAAAGTAAGGGTTAACAATTGTAGCTATTTGATTTTAATTTAATTTTGGTTTTGTTGGACTATTTTATTTTAGTTTTAGTTTATAATTGTAAGTTGTAGCATTAGTAAGTTTGTAAAGGTTCGTAATTTGATTAACATAAAAAAATTCATACTAGATTTTGGTGTTAACATGTAATTATAGCCTTCTTATTATATTTTCTGATGCAATTTCTCATTATCTTTCTTGTTTCAGTATATAAAAGTATTTTGAGAAGTGAGAAGACATATAATATTTTACGGACATTTTCTTATTGGGTAAATTAAAAATCGAACCGATCATGATAAAAAATCAATAAAGAATATCTTATTGGTTTGTTATTGGGTTAGCATATTTAAGAATCGAAAATCGATAAACCGAACCGGATAATTCATAAAACCAAACCGAATAGAACGATGCACACCCCTACTTTTGAGATATTGGTGTCTATGCCGTCTAAAACCTAGATCATATATGTCCTTCACTCTAACGGAAGACTAAATAGGGACATGTGACGCAATCTTATCCGTTAATCCGATATTTAATAAATATTGGATTAGTAGATAAGATTACGACACGTGCATGCATTTTAATATAGAAGATATATTTGCTCTAGTTTTTATACGATAGGGACATCAGTTTCCCTAATTTATAACGAAGGTCGAAGGATATTTGCTTAGTGCATATTATTTACGATAATTTAAAAATATATTTATCTTTTTTTTCTTAAAATATTTGTGTCGCATAGGCCCTTATTTGGAGGGAAACATTTCCTACGTATCAATATTTTATATATATAATCTAAAATTAGAATCAAGATCTTTAACAGATTGCCGTCTCCAATTTGAATTCAAGAGATACAATAAGTCAATATGAAATTCAATATTAATGCTAGTCACATGACCAAATACAATTAACCAGGAAATTAATATTAATCATTTTCCATGTGCAAATCCTATAACACTAGTATCTGATTTGTTGTGTACAATTAATCACCTTTTGACTTCTAAGGCTTGGGGGAGATTTATTGGTGAACATTAAACCAAACGTATCCAATTTTGCTTGTATATCAGCCATGTATCTTTAACGTTGCTAGAAGACTTCAGGTTCCTTGAGAGTTGGGCTAGTTTCTTGTCTTTTCCCTATGATCTTCTTTTAATTCTTGAACTAGTTTTTAGTCTTCTCCATGTGATCTTCTTGCAAGTTTAGTGACCAAATAAAAATGTTCTGAAATATATTTTAACTTTAATTAGAGGCAGAGCCAGAATTTAATTTTTGTAGATTCTAAATTTTAAAACAGAATAACATCTTAGTGTAATATAACAATCGTCAAAGTTATATATATATATATATATATATATATATATATATATATATATATAACCACAAACATATAAGCATATTATTAAAAATTTACTTGACAAGTTATTATGTTTTAAAAACAAAAATGATGCATCATTTGGTACACTTTCAAATATTTCATTTATTAATATAAACATTTGGGTTATTTATTTCAAAGTTCTAAAATATTATTTGATAAAAGGTAGATAATTGTTATATTTTAGTATAAATTTTGAAGATTTTTTCTATAATCTCAATATTATTTTAAGTAAAATTAAAATTATTAAATTTACCATTAATATTTTTGGGACCTTAAAATTAAAGTTATTAAATTCACCATTAATATTTTGGGACCTAGAGGGAAGGTTTTACTTGCTTCACCCTTGAGTCATCTTTGCCTTGAAAGTTGAAGTTCCGAGAAGCAAACAGTAACTTAATTAATATTATCAAAATTATTAATATGTGAAACGATTTTAAAAGTAAAGATTAAAAATAAGATTTTTGAATAAATTGTTATACAAGATAAAAACAAATTTAAAAAAATAGTAAAGGGAGAGTCGAGGAGGAACTGAGAAGAGCAAATAGTACTTACCGGGGCAGAGGTCTGTATAGTAAAAATTAGAACCTTAACTTTTAAAAAGAAATTAAATTTTGGGTTTAACATTTTATGATGATTCGAAAGAAATCAATTTATTGAAATATTGTTTGAGTATGACACTATAGATTGGTTACTTATAATTATCTTTGAGATTAATTGTTAGATGTTGTTTTGAAGTATGACACTATTTTTTTATTATTTTCAATTACCAATTTTCTGTTTTATTGTTTGAAAAAGAATTTATAAAAATCTATAGAGGAAAATTGAATTAAAGGAGAGTAAAAGATAGTCACAAAACACTTTGTTTTTAATCCAAAAAATTAAATTAAATAAAAAAAATTGAATTGTTACTAGTGGGGCGAAACCCCATCCTAATAATCAAAGTTGCGCACGCTTACCACTGCACCATCCACCTTAGTTTGATGTGGGTTCGCATGCCCAATTTAAATATATTTGTACATGATTTTTCAGTACGTATATAGGATCAACGTAAAAGCTAGTGGATTCGTCCGAATCCCCATTAAACATTGTAGCTCCGCCCCTGACTTTAATCGAAAATAGGGTTATGATATCAAATTTTGTGGAAAATCTTTTACCCCTACACTATTTAATAGTGTATTTTAAAGATATATATGTGTCTACGTGGACATCATAAATATTGAATCATTAAAAATAGTAAAGTGTCTACGTGGATACATATATACCTTTAAAATACACTATTAAATAGTGTAGGGTTAAAATGTCTACCCTAACATTTGCTATCGTAACAAAAATTTTGACCAAAATTAAAATATTTTTCAAACCCTTTTCCCAAATAAAGAGTAATATTTCTAGGCCTAAGATATGTACCAAGACATAAGTTAAAAGTGGCACATATTATGCCACATGACATCAGTTTATTTACATAAGGTCGAACTTATAAACTGATCCTTAAACTTGTTGGGTTTTTTCATTTAGGCACCTCAACTATTCCATTTTTCTATTGAATTATTGAACCACTCATAATTTGTCCATTTTAAACAGTGTTGGCTGATTTTGATCATTTTTTTTATTGTAAATGACTTTAATTGTGTTCTTATTGTAATGATTTTGATTAAAGGAATGAAGACAAAGTGTGTTAGTCTCATTTGTTTTCTAATGTGTTCGAATGACTTGAAGTAAAACACAATTATTATCGAAAAGTTTCACTATCAGTTGAGACTAATGAATTCTGGAGCAACATATGCATCATCTATCAATACCCCTCATAAAATTTGATTCCACTATTAGCCAACAGTATTTTAAAAAAAAAATTATGGATGATTTAATGATTTAATAGGAAAATAACATGATTGAGATACCTGAGTGAAAAAATCTAACAAATTTAGGGATTTGTTTATATATTTGACCTTAACATAAATTATGCCCCAAACATAGTTTAGTGGCACAAGTCATTGAAATATGATATAAGTTCAGTGCACAAGTTATTATGTCATTAGACATAAGTTTTGTGACACAAGTTGTGCAGTAAGATAAAACTCTCTAAAATTATTTGCTAAGCAAAATTTGTTTTGCCCAACCAATTAATTAGGTCATAATTAAGCATATTTTGACCTACAATTTTTCATTAAATGAGCAATAAGCATGGCAAAGTTTAAAGATCGCGAATTTGAAGGGCAAAATAACTAAAGACCACATCAAAATAGGACATTTGTTTAAGGGATAATTGTATAAAATGACAAATTAATAATATAAAATAAATATAGTAGCTACCCTTTGATTTATTTGTGTTCCATAGCAAACTGTTTATCAGTCCCTCTCTCCCTCATATTCTCACTCGCCACTCTCCTTCTCTCGCTCGCTTCCTGTCGTTCACCTCTCTCGTTTTTCTGTCATCGATTGACTCCTATTCCCACTTCTTGGGAGTGAAAGCCACTTGACTGTAAGGAGAGGAGCGGCTGTGAAACGGCCCTCCAGATCTGTCCAAATTCAAAGCCCGTCAAAGGCATATGAAATCATGCAAAGGCTCCGGTGGGTTCCCTTAACCAAGCCACTGCCTATGAGTCGCCGGCTCATTCTTCAACAGGCACTGGCATGCGGAAAGCAAGAGCGAGCTTCTTCGCTCCATACGTTGGTCCAAGATCCATCAAAGGCTCATAATCCAAGGTTATACAATAGAATTGTGTAAATTGTGTTTCTAGTTGTATAAAGTGAGAGAAAATTGTATAAACGGATGCAAATACATATATCTTCGTCCTATATACTTATAATTATACAATATAAATATTTCCCTGCCAAGTCTCTTTTGCCTTTCTCGTTTTATATAAATTCAAATTTTATATAATTTAATTTCTCTCTTTTTCGTTTTATACAATTCGATTCAATTGTATATTCCCTGCACAAGTCTCTTTTTGCATTTCTCTCTTTCTTGTTTTATACAAATTTAAATTGTATATAATTTCTCTATTTCTCATTTTATACAATTCAGTTCTGCCTTTCTCGATTTGTCGTTTTATAGAATTCAAATTGTATATATTTTCTCTTTTTCTTGTTTTATACAATTCGCTTCAATTGCATATGTATAACGAATTATGCATATATATAAGTTTGCTATGGAGCGCAATTGTGCAAACTTTGCTATAGCATACAAATATGAATTTTATATTTGCTATATGTGAAAGGACTTTGTATAATGATTTTTTTTATTTAATGTGTTCTACATAATTGTAATAAAGAAAGAAGTATTCTTACTAGATAATAAAAATTATAAAAGAACAAATAAAAACAATTAAAAGTTAATAAATATTGAATGGGTAGAGTAACTTATTTCAAATAGTTTTTGGAGGATCAATAATTTACTCATTTATTAACTCAAACTTATTCTAATTTAATTGAAAGGATTGAGTTATTATTATCAGTATTTTAACTTATTTCATTCAAAATAATTTGAAGATTAATAATTTACTCATTTGTTAATTCAATCCATTCTAATTCTAATTCACTTAATTTCAACTTAACTTACTCATTTTTTAACGCCACGAGAGTCTATCTTCAAAATTTTAAACGTGAAACCTATTATTTATACTGTTAAAGATGTTTCATATAGTATTCTTTCTATAAACATAAAATTTTAATTTTAAAAGTATTATTACAATTCGTCGTCCTCTGATATATATAAAAAATATAAAGGATTAAATTACAATTTATGTATTACCAAATAATGTGGAATAGGGCAAGTCGGTCAATTGGATGATAATGGGTCCTATGTAGGCCAATGGAAAGTCGGAGTATCTATTTATCAACCGACCAACCGACCTAACCTTGGAAATTTCCTAAAATATCCCTCAATACTTTCTCTTTTCATAGAAAAGAACGATTCGAAATATATTCGAACTTCGATTAAATTATTGTAATAATCTCAAATTTTGTTCCTAATTATTTGTTTATTTTTTTTTAATTGTCTTTAGTTACTTGTTCATTTTGACAAATCAAGAAATGACAATACTTTTACATATTGTGCCCTCAATTAATTATTTTGAAAAAGATAGAATTTTTTAAAAATTTTAAATTTTTAATTCATCCATCTCATAATTAATATGAATAACATGATAAACTCGCTACTTAAATAATTAATTTTTTAATAAATTATCAATTTAATAATAGACAAATAATTAAGAACAAATAAATATTAATATGGAATAGAAATTGTCATTCAAACTCGAATTACTTGCGTTTGCGTTTGCGTGTGTGTATACGTGTGCGATCAATGTGTATTAATGAAATAATCATATGCACATCATAATATGATATTATAATTGATAAAAATCCTCAGGTCAAATCTATTTTCATCATAAAAAACATAATCAAATGCTTAAATCATAAATAATAATTAAGTTAATATCCACTAATCAAGTAATTCATTGAACAATATATTATAATTAATTAACTCTCAACTAACTAATAATTTTGTTATGTTGCGTTGCATTATTGTCAACTTTATTATGTGATACCTTACTCACATACAATTGTCACTAGTTGTCCCTTGATAATTTCAACACTCTACTTCAAGTTAGATGATGTCAAAATGTTCAAAACACTTGAGCCATGCTTAGGGAGAACCTTACCCGACTTGTGAAATAAATTATGAACATATCTTATCAAAATATATTTTTTCATCTATACATAATTATCGAATTACACTATTGAAATTTTATATTTCAAAGTTTGGAATTTGTACTAGACCAACAATAATAGTTTCAGATTTATTGTAACTTTACAACTAGGGTTTGAAAAAAAAATTATATACACTTATTTTATCTTTGTTTTCGTAGCAATAATTGAACTACAAGTTCAAATTGCCGATAACATAATCTAACCAATAATTTTTGTTCAAATAAGATATTTATATTGAGAAATTCATTAATTTATACACATTAAATTAAAAGTTCAATTTATTAGCCTTTAGAATTGTTAGTTAAAACTTCCAAATCCATAAAGTTATTTAACTTTCCATTACTCTTGAAAAGGAATGTTTTAAAAAGAATAATTTGTTTTTCTTTTTTAATAATATTTTAATTTTAATTTTTTACGTGAATGTTTAGGTATAAAATTAAAGGATAATTTTATACATTTAGCATAATTTTAACATAGGATTACAAGATTCAAAATATTTTTTTATTTTCTTAAACTTTATATCATTTTAAATTATGTCATTTTTTTAAAAATAAAGATCGTTAACTTTTTTAGATATATTTAATTTTTAAAAAAATATCGAATTAAATATTAAAACGCGGAGGCCGGAAGCTTTTAACGTGGCAGGCGGACCAGCGAGCAACAACCACGCTCTCTTATGAATTTGAACATAAAAATAAATAAAGTAGAATATAAATCAGGTTATTATTGTGGGGACAGAGAGAGTGACATTGTCGGTGCTTTTAGATATTTGTTTTTAATTTTAAAATAATAATAATAATTTAATTAAATAAAATGTAAAATAATAATTAATATTCTAATTTTAAATTAGTTAGATTAAAGAAATTAAAATATCCAAAACAATCCTTTAATTTTATAACTTTAAACATGTTATAGGAATATAAAAACTAAAACGACATGTCATAGTTTCTAAAAAATAAATTAAAAATTATTATTTTCTTCGTTTAAAAAAGAATATTTCTATTTTATTTTTTAATTTGTTTTAAAAAAATAATTTTTTTTTTTTTGGCAATAATTTACTTTAACTTTTCACGTACATGTTTAAGACCACAAAATTAAAGGGCATTTTGATATATTTGACATTAACTTTAATTTAGAATTATAATATTAAATTTTTTTTTTTTTTTTTAAATTTCGTTTCAAATTAAACTACGTCTTTTTTTTTGAAATAGAGGAAATATTTTTTAAACGGAGAATATAATTCTTTTAAATTATTGAGGCGATTTCGCTTAAAAATAAAATCAACGTGGAAACTATAGTACCCAAATTGTGGCCAACGCCCATTTCTCTTTCATGGGCATTCCTCTAGATTACAGGGAAACTTTTTCTCCCAATTAACCCCAAAAATTGATAAGAAAAGAGTAAAAATGGAGGTTGACGGCGGCGGTGCTGGGGTGGTTGGAGGCGGAAGAGGAGGGGGTGGAGGGTGTTGCTCCGGGAAGAGAAAGAACGAGAAGGCTTACAAAGGAATTAGGATGAGAAAATGGGGGAAATGGGTTGCTGAAATTCGAGAACCTAATAAACGGTCGAGAATATGGTTGGGCTCGTATACGACGCCTGTTGCAGCTGCAAGAGCATACGATACAGCTGTTTACTATCTCCGGGGACCATCAGCCCGGTTAAATTTCCCGGAGCTCTTAGTCGGTGATATCGGCGGAATCAGTGATTTGTCTGCTGATTCAATTCGTAAAAAGGCTGTAGAAGTAGGTGCTAGAGTTGACGCTATCCAGAGTTCAATGACTAATTCCGATTACGACGATGACGGCGGCGATAATCAGCTACGGCGACATGAAAGCCCGGCCCGATTAAAGCCTTGTTGGTTTCAGGAAAAGCCCGATTTAAACTTGAAGCCCGAACCCGAAGGCCCGGAGTTTGATTATTGGTGAGCTGTTTAGGACTGTTTTTATTTTCTGAATTTTATCATCCTTTTTTTTCTTAATTTAAATTTGAAGCTTAATATAATCTGAGTACAACTGTACTTATGTTGTAACATGTAAAAGGAATTAATGTAACTATAGTTTTTTTCTATGCATATCTCCTAATCTATGTTAACAATAAATTGATTTTTTTGAATAATTTGAAATATAAAATTTGAAATCATAATCAAACGTTAGATGTGAAATTACCTGTGCAAACTCATATTTTTGTACTAGTTGAATACCTCTTAAAATAATTGAGATTTACCAAAATTGAAATTAATTATTTTAAAAATAATTTATAAAAATATTTCTAGCTTTAATTTCAAATATTTTGTTTTTTCGAAAGTTTGTCCAATTATTGAGATTTGTACCTATTTGTTGAGAGTAACCGCAATTTGTTTATATAGAAAATGACAATTTTTTCAAACTTGGTTCACCGTTTGTACGTGAAAAACAACAACAATAGATTGTTTCTTTTGAATAAATATAATGATGATATTTTGGATATATATTAGTATGCTTTAATTTGCAATTTGCACTCTTAATATATGTGTTACTTTTTTACTAACACATAAAATCATAATAAGGTCTTTTTTCAATTATTAACGAGGACGAAATTAAAAAAATAACAAATTATTATTTAAAAAAAATTGTAAACATAATAATAATAAGAAAAAATGCACAAGTATCCCATAGACTATAATCGAAATTTTAGAGACACACCTTAACTAAACTAAGGTCATATTACCTCCTCAATTTATTTATTTTTGTATTTTGTGCACCTTTTGTTTTATATGACACACTTCATGACTCCACGCAACTGAGGCACATGAAAGATATTTGGATTTCACGTAAGCCAAAAAAGTGCACAAAATTACAAAAAAAAAATGAGTTTAGGGGGATAATATGAGCTTAGTTTAGTTAATGCGTGTCTCTGAAATTTCGGTCATAATCTAAGGGAAGACTTGTGCATTTTCCCATTTGTTTTTAACAACTCATATAAATATGGGTGAACTCATCGGTGACCCCTTAAAGTTGACACTAACTTTCACTTAGACGCATTAACTAAGCTTTGTTCATTTTAGACACCTTATGTCATGCCTTACTGTGTCATATTGACACTTTTTACTGAATTCTCAAAGTGCATGTGTTGCACTGATTTTAAGCGCGTGAAAATTTTTTTTTTATAAAAAAATAATAATATTTTTTTCACTTCATCTTCTTCCCTCTTTCTTCTTCACCTTTCACCACCATTATGTATTGATTTTGAGTAAAATAAAAAGAATCATATACTCATTGAAAACGATTAAAATAAAATCATAAATTGATTGAAATAACTTACAAAAGCTATTTTTTTTAAAAAAAATCATATCTAAAATTAACATCACTACCTCACCGAAAAAGATGGAGATCCACCATTTTTTTAACTATCTTTCTCCCTCTCTTCAACCAAAACATATTTTGTCTAGAATTAGAATTATTAGTGATAAAAGAAAATATGAGACGTCATTTGAAAAAAAAATTGAATCTAAATCTCCTCAAATTTTTCGACGGAACTCTAATTTTCGGTGATTTTTTTTAGATAGAGTCATTGAAATGAATCTTAGAAAATAAAGTATTTTCTTATTGGAATGTTTTTAAAATATAAACTTAAATAGTTTATCTTTGGGCTAATCCAACGGTGACCCCTTAAAGTTGGCATCAACTTTCACTTAGACACCTGAACTAGACTTTGTTCATTTTAGATACCTCATGTGAGGCCCTGATGTGTCATTTTAATATTTTTTTTACATTCAAAAAAATATATGATGGTGAGTGTGTTCGACTCGCGGAATGATGTGTAAAGTGTCAAATTAAATGAAGACACTTGTCATTTTGTTCAAAATAATTTTTAAAATAATAAATTATCAATTATTTTTTAAAACGATGGCCAACGGATCGATGACACGTGACATTCTTCCAAAATAATAATAAAAGGATTAAATCACCTTAAAAAATCTTTAGGAGAAGCATATTCCAACCCTCCCCCACTCCAATCATGGTCGTCTCACTGCATACACTCCTTAATCTTCTACGATATACCAGAAAATTTTTCAATCTCTTTTACTTAAATATTGCTCAATCCTTATATGATATAACTTTAGTAAATTTATGTAACTCAAATTTTTTCAAATAAATATAGCTCCACAAATTTTATTGTTAAAAGAAAATTCTACAGATTTTATTGCTTAAAGAAAAATCTAAGATCCAATGAACTTCTAAAAATACAATTGTGTACGTGTTTATATCACATTGTTAAGTTTTTTTTAAGGAGATTAGCTCATTTTTTTTAGTGAATTTTTATTCATCCCTAAATTTTCATTTTTGTTCTTAAAATTTCAGTCTTTTTCCCTCAAATTAAATTTGAGGAAAAAGGGCATCATCCTAGGGAAATCTTGGAGAAAGCTCTGATGTTTGAAATTAAATTCCTCATTTGTGGCATCATAGAATATATTAACCATGGAAGAAGTTCAAACTTGAGAAAATGATGATTAAAAAAATGGGAAAGAAGAAGAAATATAAAATAAAAATTGGCTAAAAAAGAGTCTAACGCACGGTTAATGAGTGGTCACAGTCAGTAAGACATATCAGCAAAAAGTGTTAAAATGACACATCAGGACCTCACATGAGGTGTCTAAAATAAACAAAGCATAATTCAGGTATCTAAGTGAAAGTTGATGTCAACTTTAGGGGGCCGCCGATGGGTTAGCCCTTTTCCTTTCTTCTTCTTATAATTATTTTTATTTTTTTAAACTAAATTGACACATGTATTCTCATAATTTGCCATCATTCCATGTCATCGGTGAGTGGATTATACACATTTTTTTAATTTTTGTTGATTGTTAAATAAGTGTCAAAATGACAAAGTGAAACATATTATAAGGTGTCTAAAATGAACAAAGCTCAGTTAAAGTGTTTAGCTGAAAGTTGATGCCAAATTAAAAAAGCAAATGTGAAATGGTTTGATAGAGTAGCAATACAATAAGGGGTGATTTGGTGTGAAGGATAATACAAAATAGTCCTGGAATTAAGTGAGAGTGCCACTTAATTTGTTGTTCAGTTGGCAAGCGAGATAATTTATTCTGAGATTAAAGTACCGGAATAAGTTATCTCTCCCCTTGGGTGGTATAGTAATCTCGGGATAACTTATCACAGAATAAAATAAGTAGATGACAAAAATGTTTCTTTCAACCTTTTTGTTACATTACTTTTTACATTCACGAAGAATATTTTATAAACAAATAAATGGTTCTTAAAATTTATTATTTTGAATACAACAACCCAAACACTCAATAAAAAATAATCTTATCATAACTTATCCAATCATAATTAATCTCATCATAATGACTTAAATCATATGCAGACCCTTAAAATTGTCCGCATATTTCATTTTGATACCTTATTTAACACGTTCCTATTGAACACTTCTATTATTCAAAACAAGTACCTATTAGACACCTTTCGCTAACATGACAAAGAAGGTGCAGTACACCTATATTTAGCGCGTCAGAAGGGTACTTTTAATTAATTTAATTTTAATTTCTTGCTTCTTGCTTCTTGCTTCTTCCTTAATTAGGCATAACTTTTTCAACAGTCACCACCTTTTCCATAGTTGCCAATGATGTTGCCATCGCCACCATCCACCCTTCTCTTTTCTTCAGCCACCTCTCCTTCTCCCGACCTCTATTGATTTCAACTGGAAAATACCATTACTATTTCCTTCTCAATTTTCTTTTAAAATAGAAAGATATTACAATCTTATTCATCCAAAAAAATAGAGAGTCACACAATGACTACTCTATTTCTTCCTTCCTTTTTTTCTTCTTCTTAAAATATATATTTGTACCTGAATAGATTAGATATAAAAATGTATAAAATGAATCAACCCTCCGTTCTCCTTTCCTCCTCTCCATGCTTTGCTTATAGGTGGTTAATATATTGATTAATTTTTATATTTATGTAATTACTATTTTCAAATTTAAAAAAATCAAATTTGAAAAAATATTTGTTGGATTAAGAGGGTTGAAAGGTGACGACGAGAATAGTGGTGAATGGAACAACATTTTGAATGAAGAGTTTGCATCTTTTTCACTCATTGACCAGGCTCCAATGAATTGTAAATTTTTCTCCGAGCAGTTATCAGTTGATTGTTGAGATAAATTGATGTCTCTACTCGATAGACATGAAATGAATTAGTTGTTCATCATTAGTTCTGTAATGGATTTGATCGCGATTTCAATTTTTCTTCATTTCTTTCACCTCAAAATACCACATGTACGTCATTAATTTGTTAATTTGCCGCGTCATCGTGAGTGTATTACACACATTTATACTTATTAGCTGATTGTCAAAAAAGTGTTCATAAGGTTCAAATCTTAATAGGTAGAGGTGTTCAACAGGTACTAGTTCTAGTTAAGGTGTCTAAACGAATTATGCGTACAACTTTAAGGGGATGTGTATGACTTAAGCCCATCATAATTTATCTCATCATAATTAATCCCATCATAACTTGAATTCAAACCAAACTAACCCCAAAAGACCCTAAATACCAATGGATCAGAAGAAATAGTTGTTTGGCCAAAACAAAAAAAGAGATTCATTTTGAAAATTTAGTGATGCCCCATCCGAGAATAATTAATATTTAGACCAAGACATATAAAAAAAGACAATTTATATAAATTACACTAGTTAAGGTCTTAATCATTAAAATTTTCGATAGTTTCAAATATTAATTCATGGGAAAAAGACATAGATTTCCTCCCAAACTTGTATCAAAAAGTCAATTACACACTCAAACTATCATTATGACATATTACACACATATACTATTTAAAAGTGAATTTGTTTACCCCCCTGACAAAATAAAATAAAATAAAAATAAATCACGCGCGTCATATAATTATTTAAGTAAAAAAAGTTTTTTTAAAAAATCAGAGTTCTCCTTATACCCCACTCCTACATCTCTTCTTCTTCATACTCTACCCCCTATATCTCTTCTTCTTCATATCCCACCCTTTTCATCTTCTTCACACCCAAATAAACTTAAATGAACCAGTAACAAGAAGCACTGTAGTAACAAGTTACTTCAAAAACATCATTTTTTTAAACCTCCCAACAAGAAATCAAAGTAGTACTAGTGACTTAAGATTTATGGATTTTGATTTGTGTTTGTTCATGTCATCGAGGGATAAAATTAAAGTTTGGGGGTTCTCAGTCGTGAAACTATGGTGAGACTTTTTAGAAAACTAGATGAAGATCGATTGAAAAGCGGAAGACTATTTTTCTATTATTCCTATCTTTTAAGAAACCTCCTTGAAGAACATAGAAAAAGTAAAAAATATATCCGGATCCGAAAAATATTTGCAATTGGATCTCGATTTTCATGGTCATTCAATGAAAGAAACTGAAGGAGTCTTCTTGAGGTTCATTTTGAAACGAAAGAAATTCTTTCACCATACGAATCAACTTCAAATTTGGGAAAACTTTCACCATACGAATCAACTTATACGAAAATATTTCTTGGCAGCCACTATACAAAGCTTCTTTTTTGCAATTTTGCAATGAAAAAGATATAATGATTGGAGAATTTTACTCTCTAACTAGAAACTAATTAATGTAAAATATAGCTAACAAAAGAAAATTTAATTAGTAAAGAAAAATCAAAAAAAATTATAATTTCTGACATGGTGCTGACGTATCGTTGATGTGGCAGCGAGGGTAATACACCACATAATGTGAGAGTGGTGTTACACCTCGTAGAGTGGCATTAAGTTTCACTTTTAAGTAATAAAAGTGTGTAATGGGTCGTCATAATAGTTTAAGCGTGTAACTGACTTTTCAGTACAATTTCGGGGGAAATTTATGTCTTTTTCCATTACTTCATCTGTCATATTTTGTGCTTATGATACATGAATCCGAATCCAATAGATACATGTATATGTTGAATTTTGAAATCGAGATACATAGTTTATTAATTTATTTAAACTAATTGGATGCATATTTTATTAATTTGTTTAAAATATTTGGTTGTAAGTTGCAACTGATTTCAGAGGAGTATTTGAAAATTTTCAAAATATATGGGCATTTAATTCTGAAAATTTAAGTTGATTAAATTTTATAATATAAGGCGAAAATCAAGGAGTGTATCTATATTTAATTAATTTTATTTGATTACTCTTTTAAGTAATAATTCATTAGTATTATTAATAAAACACAAAAACATGCATATCTTGGTCATTTAATTTGATTAGTTTCATTTTATTACTACGAAAATAATAAATTCATTAATTTAATGTATCTAATATCACATAGACTATGATCGAAATCTCAGAGACACACTTTAACCAAAATAAGGTCCTATTATCCCCCCTGAACTTATTTTTTTGAAAACTTTGTACACCTTTTGTCTTATGTGGCACACTCCGTGACTCCACGCGATTGAAGTGCGTGGAGATATTTGGATGTCACGTAAGCCAAAAGGTGTAGAAAATTACAAAAAAAGAAAAATAGTTTTGGGGGGTAATAGGACCTTAGTTTAGTTAATGTGTCTCTAAATTTTAGTCATAGTCTAGGGGGTACTTGTGCATTTCCCCTATAATATATATTACTAATAGTGGTGGCAAATGGGCGGGTTGGGTCAAATGTGGGTGGGTTGAAAATGGGTAATCATTCAACCCCCCATATTTGATATGGCAAAAAATGGGTTGGGTAATAAATGGGTTGGGTAAAATGCTAGTTTACCCATATTTTACTCATATTTCATGAATAAATAGTTCTTTACTTAAGAATTCAATATGGAGAAAATATTTTAGTCTTTTTTTTAAAAGAAATCTGTTGAAAATACTTCATTTAGTTTTATTTTATTATAAAAGTAAAAAAAATAATTTTAAATTAAAATTTCAGTGTTGGGCAGGGGGAGGGGGGTGGTCCAGGGTAGGGTGAAAAAAATTTAAAGTTAAAAATATTTTTTAAACAAACTTAATATTTTGAAGGATGGGGGTTGGTTGGGGGTAGGGGGTGGGGGTAGGGGGTGGGGGGACAATGGCTGGGGTGGGGTGGGTCCAGGGTAGGGTGAAAAAATAAATATTTGAAGTTGAAAATATTTTTTAAAAACAAACTTAATTTTTTTTTGGGTGGGGGGAGGTGGGGGGTGGGGGTGATTGGGGGACGATGGTAGGGATGAAAAAATGAAAATTTGAAGTTCAAAACATTTTTTAAGAATAAACTTAACTTTTTATTTTTTTTGGGGTGGGGGTGAGGGGGCTAGTGTGGGGATGGGTTTGGGGGGGGGGGAGGGGGTCGAGGGTAGGGGTGAAAAGATGAAATTTTAAAGTTCAAAATATTTTTTAAAAATAAACTTTAATTTTTTTCCGGGAAACATGGGGTGGGTCGAGAGTTGAAATATTAATAGGAACCCATATATGAAAGTTTTGAAAAATCGCTTCTAAAACTTGGTAAAATAAGGTTTTTTGAGGAGAAAACTTGCAATACCCATATTTGATCCGTAGCTTACCCATAATATCCCCATATTTTAATGGGTAAAATATGGGTATAATCTCAAATATTACCCATATTTAAAATCACTCTTTCAACCTATATTTGAAGGGCTATTTGGGCGGGTCAGTGAAAAATGGACTTAAATTGCCAGCACTAATTACTAACTAAACACTTAGATACATGATTATCATACAAGAACAAATTTTGTCAAGATGCATGACTATCATACAAGAACAAAATTGTGTCAAATACATGCATAAATTTTCAAGGCAGAATGGTCTGAGAGACCCTTGTACTTGTCTTAGTTTGTCACCTGAGCCTTTCTACTCACGACTTTGCCTACTCAACCCTCGAATCCACTGAAACTCAACGTTTAAAACCCCTTTTTGACCTGTTATCCCATGTGGCAAAAGTAATTCAAGTGCGTGAATTACACCCACTTCAGGAGCGTGATGCTTTTAAAAAGCCAATGACGATCATTTTTGTCCATCTTCCTAAAGTTCCCCTAATTTCTTCTTCATATATCTAAAATTTCTTCTCTTTCTCACTCGTTTATCTTTTTCCAAAATTCTTCATTCTAAATTTCTTCTTCTTCTCCACAATCGATCAGGCTCACTCTATATTTTTTTCCCGCCTTTTTCTTACTCGTTAATTTTTTTATTCTTCACAATGACTGTTTGTTTTTTCTATTATGAGCTTCATGTTGAACTTAAGATGTCAAGAACATCAACAAACTCAAGAAGAATGTTTTGGGGCTGTCAAAATGACTCCAATGATAATGGATGGGGATTTTTCAATAGGTTGATATGGCTGATCCTAAATACCAAGAACAATAATACATGTAGAATCAATCAACAAATGTTGATCATGGAAGGCATGGAAGACAGGGGAGATCAAACATTAGTATTGATATCAGTATTGTTGTGATTGTTGTCATTTGGTTTCTGTCTTTTGTACTCAAGATGTATTGATGATTTGTTCATTTGAGTACTTGATAATGTGATATAATTTATGAAAATATCCTGATTAAGACTTATAAGTATCATGGCAAATTCATAAGCAAAAAAAACTTATTTTTCATAGCAAGTTAACACGATAGTTGAAAATTAAGTTAATAGTGGAAAGTATCATACACAATGTCATTGAGAATTTAGCTAGGCAAAACATGAGTCTTTACTATGAAATATTATGTGTCTAGAGTGCTTGGTGTGGACTGAGTGACTCGTTTGTAACTTTGTTCTTGTAGATGCTTTTGAGTAACTGTAACTCCATCCTTCCACCTTAGTCCATTGGATTTTTAATCAAGATCAATATTTGTAGGTACTGAACTCTTAAATGGTGCACAATGTAACACTCTATTAGTAGTTCCAGGTTGTTAAAAGACAATAATGATACTAATTAGAGATTCTATAGAATCAAACTAAAGGTCCTTAATACTTACCCTCTCGATCACACCATCATTTGCTCCAAATAGCACACCAAAATCAGGTATTTTTGGCTTCTCATTTTTTGGCCTTTTATATCCGAAATTTGCATCACTCTTTTAACTTTTGCTACTCTTCTTTGAGCCACAAGTACTAGTAGTTAATTGTTGAATACTAAATTGACTTATTGGTTGAGAAACACTTGCAAAATTTATAAAAATATTTATAACACTTACACCTGTAGTTATTGCAGTAATAAGTGCACATCCAGAAGCAACTAAAGTAGTGTTTGGTATTTTAGTAGTTGCACCACTATTTTAACCAGTTACACCAGTAGAAGTTGCTGAAGTAGTTGCACCACCACTTCCACGAGTAACACCACTAATTACACCTGTAGAAGATGTTGAAGTAGTTGCACCACTGATGTACCGTGGTTTTACGGTACTTTCAATGCTTTTTCCTTAAATTTAGGGTGTGTCTAAGGACTTTTTGTATTAGTTTTAATGTATTTTTCTCTTTGTTTGCAGGAAATCTGTCCAGAATGAAAACGCGGAAGAATTGTGCTGAAATTGCAGAAGTGACGACCTACGGAGCCATTGACGGTCCGTCGATCCTTCGCCGATCCGTATGTGGCAACCGTCTTATGAAGGAAATGCTGATGAAGGAAGATCGGGGAATTCTGACTAAGTGTGGGGCTACGGAGACTCTCAACGGACCATCATCTCCACGACGGACCGTCCTGCACATCCATCATCGTTAACAGAAAGTAGCCCCAGTACCCGTCTTGAAAAGATTCTAAGTGTGGAGAAACGGAAGCCATCGATGGACCGTCGTGCACTCAACGGACCGTCCTTGTCCGTCGATGGTAACAGTGAGTTGGAGAAGAAATCAGCTGAAAAAGAAGTTAAGTGTGAAACGACGGGGGGCCTCGACGGTCCGTCGTCCCGATCGTCAACTCAGACGCGTTTTTTGGACAGATTTTCCTTAAATAGATTTTTCTTTTATGTTAGGACTTCTTTATTATAAATACTTGTAAAAACCTCGTTTTTGGGGTTAGACTTTTTGGGTATTTTTCAGTTTTATTATTCTAGTTATTGAACTTGTGATTTTGGAAATTATTCTATTTTCTAGAATCGTTTGTTGCAAGACTTTTGATTAATTCAAGTAATTTTCTGGGTTTTCTTCAATCTCATCAAAGTAAGTACATGAATTCTTATCTAATTAACAGGAATTGTGTGATTATTAACATGGGTAACTGAATCCATAACTAGGGTTGTGGGAACCATGGGTAAATAACAAGGTAAAAAACTAGCTAAAATAACAATTTTAGAATAGTGTCTTGCATGTATTGATAATTCTTTTATTTAGAAGTCTTTTTAACGAGGAGGTAGATAATAAGAAAAGAATTATAACGTCGATTTAGTATACAATATCGAATAGGCTAGTTTCGATTGGTGCGAAGTAACAACTAAGCCAAACATCGATTATGATGCTTAATATGAGGTAAAGATAAGGTTTAGTAAAGCATACACACGTAGCTGGAACAAGGTGCAGAGTGAAATTTCCTAGTTGCCGGACCAAGGAATTAGGGATATATAACTTACCACTTTGCATGTAAGATACTAGGAAAGGATTGTTATTAGCTAGGATTACCGCGTTATGAACCTGTGGGGAACACTTATGCCCTAGTTACTCTCATTACTTGATAAAAATCAAATCTTTGAACTTGCCACTTGTTTACTTAGAAATAGTTAATTACATTTGTTATTTAAACCCTCATTTTTTTGTTACTTGTTACCGGAAAGGACTTGAATAAATAGAAGTAATCGTAGGTTAAAGTTAAGTCTAAATCATTTTTCTCGTGGGATCGACCCCAACCTCATAGTTGGGTTCTTTACTTGATACGACCGCTTATACTTCTTTTCGAGAAGTAAATTTGAGCGTATCAACCACCACTTCTACCTATAGCAATTCTTGTAGTTCCAGTAGTATAGCCATTTTCTACATAAAAAAAAATTTCAAAATCAATTAAGAAGTATTGATAAAAATAAATTTCATTAACAAACTTGAAGAAGTTATCAAAACTTACAGCAATTGGACATCCTTTCTTGTTATGTCCAAAATTCTTACACAAAAAAACCATTATATTTTTCTCCCATTATGTGTAGCCTTTTCAAACTTCTTCTTTCTAGGCTCATCACTATCTTTAGACCTTTTTTTCCTTGGTCTTCCTGGCATAGAAGTGATTTCAGGTGGCTTGATTGATTGTCTTGTACTCTTGGCCAGATCTAATGTTTTTCATAGGCGAATGAACTTAATGTAGGCCTTCAAATATGTTTTCTTTTTGTACCGGTGATCAATAAATCACTCAACATCTAGATCCTTGTAATGCATTGCAGTAATTGCATGTGCACAAGGAATCTCCTTCAGTTGTCATGACCTACAACCACACACTTTCGTTTTAAGATTAACAACATGCTTATATGGTGAATCTTGAGTCTCATAGACATTATCTCTATTAAATTTAATCTCATATATGGCTGCATGTTCAACATTTTTACTTAAGAATTTGCATAGCCACATGTAACACATTAGTTATTCATTTTTTAGAAAACTCCCTCATTTGAGTCATTCTTTTCATGACTTTTACTATAATTTCCTCTAACATTGTGATGATTGATTTGAATCTAGTTGCTAATATCAAACTATTGAATGTCTCACACGTATTATTCTCAACTATATCACACTTGCTATGTTCCTTGAATGTCCTACACCATGCATTTTTATTGTACTTCAACAAAGCTTTCCATTCATTTCATCTAGTTTTGATTGTAAAAGAACTTCAAAGGGAGCCCTGGCAACACAATCATTTAGGATAACGCTTGCATTCTCTGTATTAACGCGGTTGCTTGAACAGAGTTAGCTGATGCTTATTCTCCAAATACAATCATTTCTTATTCTTTGGGAAAAGAAGTCCCCCCCGCCAAAACTTTTTCCTCCTTTATTCACCCCTTCATACCTTCTTCCAGTTGGCCCATATATTTTAGCACATCATCTAACCTCAAAATTTAGTAATAAATCAACAAGTGCTAGGTTAAGACCCTATAAAAGAATAAAGGTATGCCAAAAGAAAAACAATAAGAATATAAGTGTATCATAGAAATTGCAATAGCAAGTAAAAAAAAGACTACAAAGTGCTTTCATACCTTTTGCATATCATACGTAATTGTGGGTCCTTCACCTTTAGTTTGTGTCAGTTCCAAATCATATTTGATGCACTTAATAAATCAATATCATGTTTCCTTGTATTCTTTATTAACTAATGCCCATGTTACAGGGTACATCTGATTGTTTCCATACTTGAAAATACAAGACAACAATTCACCTCTACATACACATTTCAGAAATGCACCATCAATCCCAATTATCCATCTACACCCCTTCATCCAACCACTTTTTAATGCTCCATGATGAATATAAATCCCTTGGAATACCTCTTTTTTAGAAATTGTATTCTTGTGTGTCCTAATACCATAATAGTTTTTGAATTTGTAGACTTCAACTCCTCAACATAGTTATACAATCTAGTAAATTCCTCTATGAAATCACCCATATGCTTATTCATGACTTTCATTTTTGCTCTTCTACAATTTGTTTTACTAACATACAATTGATAATTCTTTTGTACCGAATCTTGCATCTGATGGAGTCTGATGCTAGAGTCATTCATGATTCTATCTTTGTAAGTCTTACAAATCTAGTTTGGAGTACACAACTTGTTTTTTGCTCTTTTGAAACACTTATGGATAGAAAAATATGTCTTCGCAATAAAATTTCTAGTATTACCCTCAATACATTCAAGAATATGCTAAGGACAACCCTTGTTATTACACTTAGTCCTAATCCTCTCTTTTTCATTAGGTTTAAGTTTAATGTTCACACACTTCTGAATAGAGTAAGTTTGCAGTACTTCTATAAACTGATCATTATTCACAAAAATCATATACAATTGAAATAAAAGAAAATTGGCAGTTGGGTCGAAATAGACCTTTGTAGTTGAATTCTTACCTTGTGAATCTACAACGACATCAGACTCAACAGGATCCCCTTCATCTCCACTAATATCACTGCCAGGATATGAGCTATCAAAATACAGGTCATGCCCACCTAATTTTCCTTCATATCTTCCCCTCTAATTCTCATAAATATCTTCAAAATCAGCATTTATACCCACATGATTAGAAGGTATATCATCTACATTTATTCTAGTGGCCTTCTTTTTAATAACTTGTTCTTGAATGTTTGACCGCCTAACTTCAACAAACTCAGTATGCAAGTCACTTAAGTCATCAATGTTCTCATCAACATCATAAAGTGACTCAGAATCAGATTGTTCAACATCTACATTCGATTCATCATATGTTTGAAGGTGGTAGGAAAAAATTGGACTATTTGCACCTCAGTAAGATCCTCAACAATTAAAGGAATACTAATTTGATGTACCACATACATATTAACAAAGTCCACACCCTTTAAGTTGTTAATAAATCTCAACACATCAACATCATTTTTCAACATATAAAAAACATCTCTTTTGTTAACTTTGCAACTAAAGGTTTCAACTTTTTCAACTCTCAATTCTCTAGCTAATTTATGAAAAAACATAATATGAAGCTCTTCCATATCGATTCTTATATTTTCAAGATCAGAAATTTCATTAGCATACTGAGTTCAATATTTGATAAAAATCATCCCCCTTAATGCATTTGAAGTGTAATAATTGTTGAAGTCATATTTTTACCATGCCTACAAAGTCACGAGAATACATTCAAATGATTGACAAAAAGTCCTAAATAAAAAAGAAGTCCTAATACACAAAAAGCCCTAATACATGTAGCATTTGTATTTCACGCACCACTGAGTGGTAAAAAAGGGTTTAAAATATTGGGTTTCAGTGGATTTGAGGGTTCAGTTGGAAAAGTCGTTAGTAAAAGAACTCAGGTGACAAATTAAGATAAGTACAAGGGCCTCTCAGACCATTCTGTCAATTTTCAATAACGCGTAAATCTTCAATATATTCATTAGATGCATACACACTTAATAAGATACACCAATTTAAGTTGAGGGTGTTGATGTACCGTGGTTTCACGGTACTTTCAATGCTTTTTCCTTAAGCTTAGGGTGTGTCTAAGGCCTTTTTGTATTAGTTTTAATATATTTTTCTCTTTGTTTGCAGGAAATCTGTCCAGAATGACAACGCGGAAGAATTGTACTAAAATTGCAGAAGTGACGACCTACGGAGCCATCAACGGTCCGTGGACCCCTCGACGGTCCGTAGGTGGCAACCGTCGTATGAAGGAAATGCTGCTGAAGTAAGATCGGGGAATTCTGACTAAGTGTGGGGCTACAGAGACTCTCTATGGACCATCATCTCCACGACGGACCGTCCTGCACATCCATCATCCTTAACGGAAAGTAGCCCAGTACCCGTCTTGAAAAAATTATAAGTGTGGAGAAACAGAAGCCATCGACGGACCGTCGTGCACTCAATGGACCGTCATCCTTGTCCGTCGATGGTAACAGTGAGTTGGAGAAGAAAGCAGCTAAAAAAGAAGTTAAGTGTGGAACGACAAGGGGACTCGACGGTTCGTCGTCCCGATCGTCAACTCAGACGCGTTTTTTGGGAAGATTTTCCTTAAATAGATTTCCCTTTTATGTTATGATTTCTTTATTATAAATACTTGTAAAAACCTCATTTTTGAGGTTAGACTTTTTGGGTATTTTTCAGTTTTATTATTCTAGTTATTGAACTTGTGATTTTGGAAATTATTCTATTTTCTAGAATCGTTTGTTGCAAGACTTTTGATTAATTCAAGTAATTTTCTGGGTTTTCTTCAATTTCATCAAAGTAAGTACATGAATTCTTATCTAATTAACATGAATTGTGTGCTTATTAACATGGGTAACTAAATCCATAACTAGGGTTGTGGGAACCATGGGTAAATAACAAGGTAAGAAACTAGCTAAAATAACATTTCTAGAATAGTATCTTGCATGTATTGATAATTCTTTTGTTTAGAAGTCTTTTTAACGAGTGCACGCGTTTGAACTGGCCTTGTTGCTATTTGCCGGACCAAGGAGGTAGATAATAAGAAAAGAATTATCAATGTAGATTTAGTATACACTATCTAATAGGCTAGTGTCGATTGGTGCGAAGTAACAACTAAGCCAAACATCGATTATAATGCTTAATATGAGGTAAAGGTAAGGTTTAGTAAAGCATGCACACGTAGCTGGACCAAGGTGCAGAGTAAAATTTCCTAGTTGCCGGACCAAGGAATTAGGGATATATAACATACCACTTTGCATGCAAGTTACTAGGAAAGAATTGTTATTAGCTAGAATTACCGCGTTATGAACCTGTGGGGAACACTTATACCCTAGTTACTCTCATTACTTGATAAAAATCAAATCTTTGAACTTGTCACTTGTCTACTTAGAATAGTTAATTACATTTGTTATTTACTACCTCCTTTTTTGTTACTTGTTTTCTGAAAAGACTTGACTAAATAGAAGTAATCGTAGGTTAAAATTTAGTCTAAATCATTTTCCTCGTGGGATCGACCCCAACCTCATAGTTGGTTTCTTTACTTGATACGACCGCTTATACTTCTTTTCGAGAAGTAAATTTGAGTGTATCAAATTTTGGCGCCGCTGCCGGGGAAGGCTTTTAGTTTAACTTTAAGCACATTACTGAAGTTTAGTCAACAATTTCCTAATATTATTTTTTCTTTTGTTTTTGTCTCTTGCAAATATATCTTCAGTGTATTCCAAGTACACGGAGTAGAGGAGTACCCATAATCTCACCCTATCCCGAACTTGAGCGCACACTACGCAGAATGAACCGAAATCTGGGTATTCTCGATGATGGGCTCAATCGGGAAGTTCCACCACCAGTTGAAGCTCATGATCAATTGTTAGCTGAAAATCGTGGGGAAGGTGAAATAAGGAGGAAACCTCCCGCTCCACGCCCTCAAGTGTACTATAGGGGATATGATAATATTACTGACTCTGACGGGCCACTTGTCTTGCCTCCCCTACCACATGGACATACTTTTGTGGTAACTAGTAGTCTGATGCAAATGCTTACCGCTAGAGGTTTGTTTTTGGGGCTACCTTCTAAGGATCCACATGCTCACATCGCCAAAGTGAGGGCAGTCTATAAGAGTTGTGTAGGGAGGCCAGATTTGAACATGGACGTAATTGGGTTAAGAGTGTTTCCTCTCTCACGACGGGAGAGGCTGCTATATGGTTTACCGAAATCCCCTATAACTCAATCTACACTTGGAATCAATTGAGGGATGTGTTCTTAGCACGTTACTACCCGGTGTCTAAGAAGCTAAACCACAAAGATAGGGTGAACAACTTTGTGGCACTACCAGGAGAATCAGTCAGTAGTTCTTGGGACAGGTTCACCTCGTTCTTGAGAAGTGTCCCCAATCACCGCATCGATGATGAGTCACTGAAAGAGTACTTCTATCGGGGACAAGATGTCAATAATAAAGCAGTATTGGATACGATAGCGGGTGGTTCTTATGGGGAGTGTCCGTACGCAGAGATCGCTGAGAAGTTAGAAAAAATATCCCGAAATAATGAAGCTTGGAGCACTAGGAAGTCAGATACTGGGAAAAAACATTTTTACAGTGCAATCCGCTCACAACCCAGCCACAGATGAGATTCGTGAAAAAATGTCTCAAATGAGAACTGAGCTTGGGTTGGTGTTGAAACACGTCACTGGGGGTGCAAAAAAGGTAAATGCGGTAAACTACTTGTCTAAACCACCACCGCCAACTGATGAGTATTACTATGAGGAGGACTCTTATGTGGTAAATAAGCAGACGGGGGGTTTTCGACCAAACGCCCAAGGATCCAATCAGGAGAATTGGCGCCAAGTCAAGGAAACCAAGGTCGGAACTATGGTAATTAAAATTGAGAGGGTCATTATGTCCGAGATGGAAATTACAACCGCGACAACAATTTCAACCGGGGTAACTATGATAACAGAAATGATAGGAGTGGGCCCTATGTTCCACCTCAAAATCGTGAAGTTTCTCCTAGGGATGGTGGAGGTAGTATGGCGCGAGTTGAGGATATGTTGCAGAAAATGATGATAAGGTTCGATGCTATTGATGAGCAGACTAAAGAGTTGAGGAGTGACTTAGCGAGTATTGGGCAGAAAGTTGATGCACATGCAATCTCGATCAAGCATCTTGAGTTGCGAATGGCCCAATTGTCTTCGACTGTGAACCCACGCCAACCGAGCACTCTTCCTAGCAACACTGTCCAAAATCTGAAAAATGATGGACATTGTATGACAGTCACAACTCGAGGTGGTAAGCAAACCATTGACCCACCGATGCCGTCTGGTGTTGAAAAGGTGATAAGAGGTGATGATGAGGTAGTGGAGGTTAGTGGTGAGTTAGGAGACAAAACGGGGAAAGAAGGTGAGGTACCCCAAAAGGTGACCCCCATGCCTAGACCACCACCTCCATTCCCACAAAGGTTAGTGAAAAAGATCGAGGATGGTAAATACCGGCGTTTTATCACCATGTTGAAACAGCTTTCCATCAATGTCCCTTTGTTAAAAGCCCTTGAACAAATGCCTGGTTATGCCAAGTTCATGAAAGATATGGTTACTAAGAAAAGATTGATCAGTTTTGAGGATGATGATAGAATGCAACATTGTAGTGCTATTGCTACAAGGTCTCTAGTGCAAAATAAAGAAGATCCGAGTGCCTTCACTATTCCATGTACAATCGGGTTGTTACACTTTGCAAAAGCATTATGTGACCTTGGGGCAAGCATAAATCTCATGCCTCTTTCTATTTATAAGAAGTTGGGTTTGGGTGACCCAAAGCCCACTGCGATGCGGCTACTGATGGCTGATCGAACGGTGAAGAGGCCTATTGGGATACTCCACGATGTGTCAGTAAAGGTGGAGTCATTCATATTTCTGGCCGATTTTGTGATTCTTGATTGTGAGGTCGATTTTGAGGTGCCTATTATTCTTGGGATGCCATTCTTTGCTACGGGTAGAGCCTTAGTTGATATGGAAAAAGGGGCAAATGGAATTTCGGCTGAACAATAAAGAAGTGACTTTCAACATTTGTAGGTCCATGTGGCAGAGTGGTGAGATCCAATAGGTATCTGTCATATCTTACAGGGTTGAAAAGTCATCTGAGGTACAAATAGAAGAGCGTCTGGGTGTAGAAGCACTAGCGGCAGTGATCATGAATTTTGATAGTGATTGCATTGAAGACTATGGGTCATTGGTCGCGGCACTTGATCGAGGTGATGTTCGGTTTAAACCAAAGAAGTTTGAGTTAGATATGAAGTATCGCGAGTCTCCACCCGCGAAACCATCTATAGAGGAGGCTTCAAAAGTAGAACTTAAGGCTCTACCACCTCATCTGAGGTATGTATTCTTGGGAAAATGTGACACTTTGCCGGTAATTATTGCATCAGATCTGAATGTGCATCAAGTTGAGAGTTTGGTAAAAGTGTTAAAAAGGTTCAAAAGATCTATTGGGTGGACTATTGTGGATATTATTGGGATCCCTACCGGTAGTTGTTCGCGTAAAATCCAACTCATGCCCGATCATAAGCCAAGTATCGAGCACTAGAGACGTTTAAATCCACCTATGCAAGAGGTGGTAAAGAAGGAAATCATTAAGTGGTTGGATGCTGGAGTGATATATCCAATCGCCGATAGTAGTTGGGTATGCCCTGTTCAGTATGTACCTAAGAAAGGGGGAATGACTGTGGTCCCCAATGAAAAAATGAGCTTGTTCCGATGAGGCCGGTGACTGGATGGAGAGTGAGTATGGATTACCGGAAATTAAATGCATGGACCGAGAAGGACCATTTTCCTATGCCCTTTATGGATCAGATGTTGGATAGACTTGCGGAAAATGGGTGGTACTATTTTCTTGATGGTTATTTGGGTTATAATCAGATTTCTATTGCACCAGAAGATCAATAGAAAACCACATTTACTTGTCCTTATGGGACCTTCGCGTTCAAGAGAATGCCATTTGGGTTATGTAATGCACCGGCCACATTTTAGAGATGTATGATGTCAATATTCTCCGATATGGTGGAGGACATTATTGAGGTGTTTATGGATGATTTTTCAGTGGTTGGTGACTCCTTTGAGCGATGTTTAAGTCATTTGTCCGAGGTTCTTAAGAGGTGTGAAGACTGCAACCTTGTGCTAAATTGGGAAAAATATCACTTCATGGTGAAAGAAGGTATTGTATTGGGTCAGCACATTTCAGAGAAGGGTATAGAGGTTGATCGAGCTAAAGTTGAGGTGATAGAGAGACTTCCTTCACCCAGCTCTGTAAAAGGTGTGAGAAGCTTTCTTGGGCATGCGGGCTTTTACCGGAGGTTTATCAAGGATTTTTCAAAGATTGTACACCCCTTGTGCAAGTTGCTTGAGAAAGAGTTTAAGTTTTATTTTGATGAATCCTGTCTTAAGGCATTTGGTGAGCTAAAGGAAAAGTTGGTATCTGTACCTATCATCATTTCTCCGGATTGGAGTAAGTCATTTGAGGTTATGTGTGATGCGAACGGGGTTACTCTTGGTGTGGTTTTGGGACAACGAAGGGATAAAATCCTTCACCCCATTTACTATGCTAGTAAAGCCCTCAATGAAGCCCAAAAGAATTACACCGTGACTGAGCAAGAGCTCCTTGCAATAGTCTTTGCTTTTGAGAAATTTCGCTCCTATTTGCTTGGCACTAGAGTTATAGTGCATACTGATCATTCTGCTTTGAGATATTTGATGGCAAAAAAGGATGCAAAACCGATGTTGATTCGTTGGGTATTACTATTGCAAGAATTTGAATTTGAGGTGAAAGATAGAAAAGGGACCGAAAATCAAGTTGTTGATCACCTATCCCGATTAGAAGATGAAGCAATGAGGGAGTTAGCTGAAAAGGCTGAAATTGATGATACTTTCCCTGATGAGCATGTATTGGCTGCCTCCTAAGACTTGATACCATGGTTCGCAGATTTTGCGAATTATCTGGCTAGTGATATCGTCCCACCGGACTTGTCCTTTCATCAAAGGAAAAAGTTCATGCATGATGTGAAAAAGTTTTTTTGGGATGAGCCATACTTATATAGGAGTTGTGTCGATGGACTTATTCGGCGTTGTATGCCGGAAGTTGAGATGTTGAGTGTTTTGGAGGCATGCCATTCTTCACCTGTAGGTGGGCATCATAGTGGTATCTGAACTGCTCACAAGATCTTGCAATGTGTCTACTATTGGCCAACCATCCACCAAGATGCTCATGAGTTCGCCAAGGCATGTGATAGGTGCCAAAGAGATAGTGGCATTTCGAGAAAGCAAGAGCTCCCTTTAAATCCTATTCTTGTGATTGAATTATTTGATGTGTGGGGCATTGACTTTATGGGCCCTTTTGTGAGTTCTCATGGGATGAAGTACATTCTTGTGGCAGTCGATTATGTGTCTAAATGGGTGGAGGCTATCGCGCTTGCGAATAATGAAGGAAAAAGTGTCACCGCGTTCTTGAAAAAGAACATACTTTCTAGATTTGGCACCCCAAGGGCTATTATCAGTGATGGGGGATCCCACTTTTGCAACAAGCTATTTAAGGGATTATTGGAAAAATATGGGGTTCGCTATAATGTGGCCATTCCGTACCATCCTCAAACTAGTGGGCAAGTTGAGGTGTCAAACAGGGATATTAAGCAGATTTTGGCGAAAATGGTGAATGCTAGTAGAACGGATTGGTCAAGGAGGCTTGATGATGCTCTTTGGGCCTACCGAACAGCCTACAAGACTCTCATAGGTATGTCCCCATACCAACTTGTATATGGGAAGGCTTGTCACTTACCGGTTGAATTAGAGCATAAAGCCATGTGGGCAATGAAGAAGTTGAAAATGGATTGGAATGAGGCTGCGGAACAGAGGTTAAACGGGTTGAATGAGCTTGATGAATTTCGCCTAAAAGCATATGAAAGTTTAGCCCTCTACAAAGAAAAGATGAAGAAGTACCATGACCAAAAGATTGAGAAGCGTGATTTTGTGGTTGGGGATTTGGTGATTTTGTTCAATTCTAGGGTGTGCTTGTTTCCGGGGAAACTCAAGTCCAAATGAACTGGTCCCTACTTGATCACCCAACTATTTCTTCATGGTGCGGTTGAGTTGGAAAACAAGGAGGGTGTAAGGTTCAAGATGAACGGACAACGAATCAAAATCTATGTGGGGCATGCTGAAACGGCGAATGAAGTGATCGAGGCATACCATCTTGATGAAGTCTGAGTAATCAAGAGTCCTCCGTCGTGCCGCACGTTAAATAAAGCGCTGATTGGGAGGCAACCCAATATGTATCCTCTAGCCAACTATAGGTCATTCATGATTTTCTAGGAATAGTTGCATTATTTTTGCTTTTATTACTTAATGTCCCATTTGAATGTTCTTTTATTTTTCTTTAGAAGTGTTGGTTAGAGCGTAGTTTAGGGTCCGTGTCCAAAAAAGTGTCCAGAAAATACAAAAAGGTTAGCTTAATGGGTGTTAAATATGCAGGGACCATATCACCAGAAATCTGCAGAAAAATGGTCTGGTGCACCCATCAACGGACCAATCGACGGACCGTCGTCCCTTCGACGGACCGTCGGTAGGATCCGTCATGCCCAGGTATGTTCTATCAATTTTGCTAAGTTAGGCCACTGACGACGGACCGTCGACCCACTTACGGACCGTCGACGGGGAATCATCGATCCCCCACCCACCCACCTGACCCGACCCGTCCGGCTATATATTAAAAGTTTTTTAAAACTTTTCAGTTACACACCTCTTCACATACCCCCATAACCATTTTCCCTCCCCATTTCCTCTCATTTTCCCCCACTTTCTCACCCATTAACTCCCAAATTCCTCATCAGATTCCCACTTTTCCCCCAATTCCAAAAGTTCCTTTCTCTCCCAAATCTCCCATTTTCTTCAGTCCCCTTGCCGGTCGGTGTTAGTGGTGGTGGTTGCTGCTGTTTAACTACTAGTGTTCATACTCTTTTTCCTCTACTACAGTTTTCAGGTATATTTTTCTAATCTGCTAGATTAACTATTGTTAATTTTCCTGATTACCTTGATGTCTAACTGTGTGGGTACTGAATTTTGGACCCCTTTTGCATGCTAAAACTTACATCCAAAAGTCATAAGTCCTTTAGAACACTGAAATTGAAAGGGATGGTGGTGTCTTGTTAAAAATGGCGTGTGTTTATATGATTGTGTTCCTGACCTAGGTTTTGATAGGCTGTCAAAATAAATGTTAAAACTAAGAAAATTCATGCCCTACGAATGATGGGATGCTGGGTAAATGTTTGGGAATCTTAGGCTTCTAAGGATACTCCGAATTAGTAAGATGGGGAAACCAAATTAGCTGCAAAATTTTGTCCCTTAAGGACAGTACGAGACCCCGTCGGTCCCTCGATGGACCGTCGTTGGGGTCCGTCAACCCCAACTTACCTTGCTTAATCTAAGTGTCCATTGACGGACCCCTTGACGGACCGTCGTCCCTTCGACGGTCCATCCTGCACAACCATCGACGCTGTCAGAACCTTTGTTTCTGACATTTTAAAATTTTATTCTAAGTGTCCCTCGACGGACCCCTTTGACGGACCATCGTCCCTTCGACGGTTCGTCCTGCACAACCGTTGACGTTGTCAGAACCTGTGCTTCTTATTTTCTAAAAAATAATCTAAGTGTCCATCGACGGACCCCTATGATGGACCGTCGTCCCTTCGACGGTCCGTCCTGCATAACCGTCGACGCTGTCAGAACTTTATTTCTGACATTTTAAAATTTTATTCTAAGTGTCCCTTGACGGACCCCTATGACGGACCGTCGTCCCTTCGACGGTCCATCCTGAACAATCGTTGAAACTGTCAGAACCTTTATTTCTAACATTTTAAAATTTTATTCTAAGTGTCCCTCGACGAACCCCTTTGACGGACCGTCGTGCCTTCGATAGACCGTCGATGGGTCCGTCATGCAGTGTTGTACTTCTGCACTGCCATTCCATTTCTGTGTTCTGCTCTTATGTTTTCTGCTTTTGCATATATTGCAGGCCTCTACTGGTACTAATTACTTCTATTTGTAGGTACAAATAGCACCTAAACAAGACCGTGTCTACTTACGAGGGTGTTCCAAGTCCGTCGCCCCGTCAAACCGACTGGTCATAGGCTCAGACGATGAGCGTGACCTGGAGTACGTGCCACCAGGCACCCGCACTCCTATCCGTGCTGCCCGCACCACCAGAACCACGCCCACGAGGTTGGCGCCCGGCGGAGTCACTGCCTCCCAGTCTGATGAGGAGCGCATACTGACCGGCACACCTTCTGGGTCGGCTGCATAGTCTGAGGGAGCGTCTGGCTCCGTGGAGGCTTTCGTTTCTAAGGAAGCGTCCGGCTCTGTGGAGGTTTCCAGGTCTGAGGAGGAGTCTGCCTCGTCTGATGAGGCTGATAGTGCTGATTCCACTCCAGCACCCCAGACTGGCATCCCCGCTCTGGTTGCTGATCAGCCCAACCGGTGGTGTGTCGAGGGGCAATATCAAGTTTACACTGATGCCAAGCTGCCAAATGAGAAGGGGGTCATGACCCGGACCCTGACACTCGAGCGGCGGGTTCTCACGGGGTGTCTTCCCACCATGCCGGCCATTCATGAGTTATTCACCAGACATCGGCTGGAGTGGACGGCTCGAGATATGGGCCGCTATAGTGAGGAAATAGTCCGAGAGTTCTATGCCTCCTATGTGGCGACTCTCCGTTCTCAGCTGGACAGGCGGGCAGCCCCCGCCAAACATGCACCTTTGGAGTACGTACGAGTCCGCGGCAAGCGGGTTGATATTTCCTTGCCGGCCATTCGCAGGTTTCTCTATGGCGTGGATGTTGATGCCACCCGAACCCCCCTCATCGCCGAGTTTAACTATCGGTGGAAGTTGATCAAAGATGGCCGGTTCCAGCGTGAGCCAGATGTGAGAGAAACCACCAAGCGGTGGATTGCATAGAACCTCTCCGTGAATGGTGAGGCTGCCAATTGGGTGCTAGATCCAAAGGGGAGTATCAAGAAGGCCAACCTCACCTTCACATCCAAGTTCTTATGGCTATTGGTCCGACACTGCCTTTCCCCCACTGCTGCTGATAACATTGTCACTTGGGATTGTGTAGTGATGATGGCTGCCATGGTTGCGGGGTTCGAGGTGGACTTCGCGTGGCTGTTGTAGGCGGTGATGCACGAGAGGGCCTTTAAGGTCACTACTACTTACCCCTTCCCGTGCATGGGTTTTGCATTATGTAGGTCTGCAGGAGTGCCCGTATGGTACATTGATGTGATCAAGACCCCGCCTGGCACAGTAGATATTAGCCTCATTTTGGGATGAGACCAATGAGTTGGCTCCCCACAGAGGTCCCTGTCCTGAGGTGCAGCCGCTTGGTGAGAACCTGGCGGCCACGGTAGAGCAAGCCCAAGTGGCTAATCCGTCTACATCTGAGCCTATCGACACCACTCCGATCGAGTCTATCCCGGGTGGTAGCACCGCTCCGAGCTCCTCCCGCTCGACTCCATCTGCTACACTAGTCCCGCTTCCTAGGGTCCAGAAACTAGAGGCCCAAATGGCCAGACTTCTGCATCACATTCAGCCTTGGATGCATAGGTCCATCGCTGAGGCAGATGAGTGTATAGATAGGAAGATGGCCCAACATACTGAGCGAAAGATCATGGAGGTTCACCAGCGCTTAGATGCATTTTAGTTGCGGGTTGTTGCCCGACCAGCCCCTACAGTGGATGTGACGACTCTCCAGGCTGCTGTGGAGAGTCTGAGAGCAGACTTGGATACCATACTGGAGGCTCAGGTGCCTGAGTCTGAGGCACCTTCTACAGAGCCCACTGCGGACACGGTGTTGGCTGCCCTGTTCTCCTCCACTGCTGCACCACCACCTCCCCCACGAGATCGTGCCAAGAGGCACCGATCTAGAGATGAGAATGAGTCTCGGGCACGGAAGAAGGAGCGCCATGAGTTCGAGGCCGTGAGGAGAGCCTCACTGATTGATGAGGAGGCCCGCCAGTTGAGGGTTCTAGAGGTGGCTGATGGGGCATCTAGTTCTAGAGTTGTTGAGGCTGAGAGGAGCACTACTGATGATGCTGATATTGCTGAGGACACTACTGATGGTGTCCCTACTACAGAGGGAGCGGGTTTCGGGAAACCAAACCCGCCAGCTTGCTGATCGTCGGCGCTTTCCGCCTCAGGTTTTCTTCACCTACCACCCTATTTTATATACTTTTATGCATTGAGGACAATTGCATGTCTTTTTTTGGGGGGTGGGGTAAATAGAAAGTGAGTGCTATGGTGAAGTCTGAGCAGCCCAACTCACGATCCTCTCTTGGGGTTTTCTTGCCTGTGTTCTTTTTCCCCAAGAGACTGGTTATTTTATTGTTGAACCGGCATGTTGGTATCTCTTGTACATAGTATATAAATGGAATCTGAAGTATGATGCCTAAAGAAAATGATATCCTGATTTAAAGAAAATGTTGTATGACTAGGCACAGTAACTGATAAATGTGTGGCTCTAAGCATGACATAGAGATACACCACTGCATGACCCTAAATCTAAGACTCGAACTAGGTTTCTGATAATTTGGTAGAGTAATGAGATGTCAAGTGAGTGTGAGGAAAATTTGAATATTCTACCATTGGTACTGAGCTAGAACTTTCCTGGTTACTCCTGCTAAAAATAAGTCGTTATAGACAATTAGGAAAGGATTATAGGCCCTTGTTCAAGATAGCCAATCTTTACCCTATATAATAAAAAAAACCGAATGAAATTAATCCCTTCTTGATCCAAATGATTTGAGCCTAAAATAGACCTTTCTTTTTCACCACAACTGATCTTTTCTGGGAACAATGTGTTGGCCCTGGTCCCTCCTCGGACATGTGCACTTCACCTTATGCCCAAAGCATAAGTTGAGGGTGGCTAATGCAGAAAACAACCTTGTCGTGGCCCTGACCCAACCTTGGGTATTGTGTACCTTGACTCATAGCAAATCCATGAGTTGAGGGTGGCTATTATGAGGAATGCTCCGGAAAGTGGGGTTGAAAGAATAAAGGGAGAGAAAGAACAAAAGAAAAGTGACTCAAGAAAAGTTGAAAGCAAAGTGGAAAATTTGAAAATTTGAAAATACAAGTAAGAAAAGAGAGGAGTCACTTACACAAAAATAGAAAGAAGGGAGAATAGCAAGGCGAAATAATATAAGAAAATTAAGAAATAGGGTGGAATAAAATGATGAAAAGGTAGGACGCTTAGCCGTTATGTCAAGAAGGGCAATAAGTCACTAAAATATATCTAAATGTATCCTACCTGACCCCGAGCCTAAGTTACAAGCGAAGAAAGCCCTATCGTGATCCTAAGAATCTATTATGGTGAACTTAAAGCAGTGAAAATAAGGGCAAGCCTATGACAATAAGTATAAATGAGGTGTGAAGTTGTTCTGAGAGCGAGTGTTGAAAAATAATCCTTATACTCAAACTGAAATCATTGTGTAAAAAATGAGGATGTTGTTTTGAAGCGAGGACACTAGTTGCAATACCGGAAAATTGGTACCTTAGTGAGAGATCAAAGAGGATAGGTGTCGGTGTGTGGTGAGTCTGTGTCATGGTCTGATCCGCATGAGCGAGCCTAATAGTGATAGCATGCATAAATATAATGAAAATAATCGGGATTGATAACTAGATGATTGCGAAGCTAAAATAAGGATACTCTTGCACAAAGATTTTGTGGTGAGTCATAGTGCGTCGCTTGAGGACAAACAACAAATTTAAGTTGAGGGTGTTGATGTACCGTGGTTTCACGGTACTTTCAATGCTTTTTCCTTAAGTTCAGGGTGTGTCTAAGGCCTTTTTGTATTAGTTTTAATGTATTTTTCTCTTTGTTTGCAGAAAATCTGTCCAGAATGAAAACGCGGAAAATTTGTGCTGAAATTGCAGAAGTGATGACCTACGGAGCCATCGACGGTCCGTTGGTGGCAACCGTCATAAGAAGGAAATGCTACTGAAGGAAGATCGGGGAATTCTGACTAAGTGTGGGAATACGGAGACTCTCGATGGACCATCATCTCCACGATGGACCGTCCTGCACATCCGTCATCGTTAACAGAAAATAGCCCCTGTTTACATCCCCACTCTGTTAAAATAGGACGAAACGTCGCGGCAACTCGAAAATAATGAATTGATTCAATTTTAAAAGAGTTTTAAAAATAAACGAGTTTTTAAAAAGAGTCGCCACCTAATTTTAGGAAAAACTACGAAAACCATTATGTGATCTACGAAACCAATTTGATTCTAGGTAAGGGGTTCAAATTATTCCGAAGGAAAGGGGTTAGGCATCCTTCGAAATCCAAAAATGTGGGTCCCGACTGAATTCACTATTTTTTTCAAAATTGAGGAGGAATATAAAATAATGTACTAGTATAATAAACATTCAATATGCACAAATAATAAAATAAAAAATATAAGAAACGGCCTAAAGTTTGCCTAACGTCAATATATACAAAATAATGAATAAAAGTATGATTCGAACTACATTCGAATAATTTCAAGGAGAAGCACCTCCGGGTACCTGTAAAAACACTTAGTAAAAGAGTTAGTACCAAATAAATATAAATAAAAGTGAATAACTCAAATACTAACTTAAAAATAAAAATCCGTCTTATTAACATGGGAGGCCTTGGAAATCGACGTTAATTTCTTCATCGGCCAATTTCAACATATAAAATATATAAACTTAAATTAAAATTCCGTCTTTTTTTAAAATGGGGAGGCCTCCAAAACCAACGGAGAGATTTTATCATTGGCCAATTTTAACAAGTATATAATATAAACTTAACTAAATTTCCGTCTTTTAAAATGTGGAGGCCTCCAAAACCGACGGAGAGATTTTCTCATTGGCCAATTTCACTTATCATATCCAAACACTATTTCAACAAAGTATTTTAGGAGGTTCCACAAACAGAAAGCCACAACAACAAAACAATAATATTTTAAGAATAGACCAACAGTAAATTGCTAACAACCTTTAGACAATTCAAAATAAATAATAAAACAAAGTAAACATACAAACATCACTGGAAAATAATTTTAAAAATTAAAATAAAACCAACAATGATAACCACAATAACGAGACAATACCACCATTGACTTACACATTATTTTTTTTTAAAAAAAAAAGCTTAATTCACTCAAGCGAACAAATAACTCAAGATTCCAAATAGACATAAATTTCAACAATAAAATAAATTAATCAAAATAATGTATAAGGCCGAAATAGTCATTAACAAAAAGATTAGTAAAAAAAAAAACCGACAAAAGGATAAAACATACAAACCATTTTACTGAAACAAGAATAGTAGTAGAAGAACAATTTAAATAAATTTCTAAAGACCTAAATAAAAATATAAAACAGCAAAGAGAATAAAAATATGTAATTAAACAAAGTAGACAAACAAAGTTTCATTCAAGCAATAAGCCAAAATGATAGTAGTCGCACAAAAAGACAAAATATCACAAAAACAACGTTGGGCGGAGCTTCACCGGATTTCGGGGTTGTGGTGGTCGGAAAATATAAGCACTAAAGAATATGTTTAAGACTTACCAAATCTGAAAAATTTACCCTAAAATTTATCCCCCTCCCCATTTCTAAGATAATGGCGAATGCTGAAATTAAGACATGACCATTATACATTAACCGGATTCAAAAATGAGCAAATTACTATTTTTAAGTTACTGAAAAATACTTAAACAACTAATGCTAAATACATTTCAATGAAAAAATAATAATAATTAAGAGCTAAAATAAATGCTGAAATAAAGAGGAGTGTTTACCTGGTTCTGGACAGCGAACCGGAACGCGACGAGTTGAGAAGACGATCTTACTTCCCCCACTCGAGCAGCTGCAAAACTTTGAACTATTGAACCAAGATTTTCCAAAGCTTTTAGGGTACTCTCTGGTTCTGAAAAAATCCTCTCCTTTGAACAATGAAGAGAGGGGCTTATATAGGACAACTTTTAGTTCAATAAAAGATGTGGGAAGCGATGTGGGACAAAATGCAAAATCCAAAATTGGTTTATTAAATGGTTTAAAGTATTTGATTAATAGGATGAATTCACATAAATTAATTTAGCGAGTTTCTTAAATTTAACGAAATAAGTTAATTAATTTGAATATGAATTAAATGATTTTAGCAAATCGAAATTAAAACCATAAAATTACGAATTTTTAAAATGTTAGGCCAAAATTGGGTGTCAACAGTTGTCCCTTTCGTTGTGTATGATTGATGAAAGAAATCGTGGACAACGAAAATTGACAAACCCAATTTTGATCAAACACATGACCTTTCTAGAGAAGTGCGGTGGAAATATAGTGAAAGTCAATCCCGAACTCGCATCTAAAAGGTTCCACGCTTTGTTGCGTCTTTGTTGAAGTAATTCGCACATGTGGCTCCTCTGAAAGTGCATCCTCTAAAATGTTCTAAAAAAAACAAAGATAAAACTCATTATTATAGGCAAAACTAAAAGAAAAAGGGTAGCATCTCTTATGATACGATAAATGGAGATAAATACAGGTCCCTTGATAGGACGAATGAAGATGATGATCAATCTGTAGGATTTGGAATGTATGTCCATCGGTAAGACAAATGAAAGGATTATCCATCGGTAGGATTTTAAATGCATGTCCATCAGTAGGACGAATGAAAAGATTATCCATCGATAGGATTTTGAATGTATGTCCATCGGTAGGACAAATGAAAAGATTATCCATCGGTAGGATTTTGAATGTATGTCCATCGGTAGGACAAAATGCAAACATCTTTCAACGCAAGTTTCTAACGACTTGAACGTTGAATAGATATGGTGCACAACCTTCACCTTCGAATAGATGTGACTTAAATGCAAATATCTTTCAACGTAAATTTCTACCGACTTGAACGTTAAAAAGATATGGTGCACATCCTTCACCTCCGAATAGATGCGTCTTAAATACAAATATCTTTCAACGCAAGTTTCCACCGTCTTGAACGTTGAAAAGATATGGTGCACATCCTTCACCTCCGAATAGATGCGTCTTAAATGCAAATATCTTTCAACGCAAGTTTCCACCGACTTGAACGTTGAAAAGATATGGTGCACATCCTTCACCTCCGAATAGATGCTTCTTAAATGCAAATATCTTTCGACGCAAGTTTCCACCGACTTGAACGTTGAAAAGATATGGTGCACATCCTTCACCTCCGAATAGATGCGTCTTAAATGCAAATATCTTTCAACGCAAGTTTCCACCGACTTGAACGTTGAAAAAGATATGATGCACATCCTTCACCTCCGAATAGATGCGTCTTAAATGCAAATATCTTTCAACGCAAGTTTCCACCGACTTGAACGTTGAAAAGATATGGTGCACATCCTTCACCTCCGAATAGATGCGTCTTAAATGCAAATATCTTTCAACGCAAGTTTCCACCGACTTGAACGTTGAAAAAGATATGGTGCACATCCTTCACCTCCGAATAGATGCGTCTTAAATGCAAATATCTTTCAACGCAAGTTTCCACCGACTTGAACATTGAAAAGATATGGTGCACATCTTTCACCTCCGAATAGATGCGTCTTAAATGCAAATATCTTTCAACGCAAGTTTCCACCGTCTTGAACGTTGAAAAGATATGGTGCACATCCTTCACCTCCGAATAGATGCGACTTAAATGCAAATATCTTCTTGGCGATGTATAAACTTTTGCGAGGGATGGAATCTTCTCGCGATGCATAAAATTTTGAGAGGGATGAAATCTTCTCGCGATGCATAAATTCCGCAAGGTATGAAATCTTCTTGCGGTATATAAAATTTTGCTAGGAAAGAAATCTTCTCGCTATGTATAAACTTTCGCAAGGTATGAAATCTTCTTGCGATATACAAATCTCTGCGAGGCATGAAATTTTCTCGCGATGCATAAATATTAACTCGCAATGCATGATCTTCCGCGATGCATGAATATTAACTCGTGATGCAAGAATATTAACTCGCGATGCATGAATATTAACTCGCGATGCATGAATATTAACTCGTGATGCATGAATTAACTCGTGATGCATGAATTAACTCGCGACGCATGATATTCCGCTATGCATGAATATTGACTCGCGATGCATGATCTTCCGCAATGCATGAATATTGACTCACGATGCATGATCTTCTGCGGGGCATGAATATCTTCCCGCAATGCATAAATTCCACAAGGTATAAAATCTTCTTGCGATGCATAAAATTCTGCGAGGTATGAAATCTTCTCGCGATGCATGAATATTAACTCGCGATGCATGAATATTAACTCGCGATGCATGAATATTGACTCTCGATGCATGAATATTAACTCTAGATGCATGATCTTCCGCAATGCATGAATATTGACTCTCGATGCATGAATATTAACTCTCGATGCATGAATATTAACTCGCGATGCATGATCTAATGATTTTTCACTGTTATAAGGTGGATGGCTCGATGAATGTCCAACTGTAACGAGGTGGATGGCTCGGGAATTGTTTTGAAAGTTTCATCTCCCCAATGCTTTCCCCTGTTCCTGTACTTGAAAAGAAACAATTAGTAGAAAAAATACCGCGCTGAAGATTTGTACGTTGACGTTGAGCTTCAAGCGCTAAATGATCTTTGTAGTTGCTATCAAGCTTCTCGCAGTACTTATCAGAATTTTGGAGGTCTTCCTCAAAAATTCTGTCCCAGTTAGAATTTTTGAATCTCAAAATGATCTTCAATCTTGACTTGTTGGCGATAACACCTTTATTGTGAATTTTTGAAATATTTTCAAAAATTCTATCCCAGTTTTTATTGTAAGGAGAAATATAATCACACTGGGTATATGACCGAGCCGTCGTGGCGCCTACATATATCATGTTGAGGCAGAAATCAGGTCAAATGTAGTTCCAATATTGTGGATGATGAATACTGCAAAGAATCTGAAAGATTATCAGTAGAAAATGCACAATATGGACATGATGAAATATGAAAATGGTATTCCTAGCTATATTCAAAGCCTAAAGACAAGATATATCACATTTTTGGGATGGACAACCTAATGAAGTAAAATAGGCGTCTCACACATATAAAATTAACTTAATAACACTTTTTATAATGAACAGCTCAAAAGACAATTTCTTCTTTCTTTTTTTTTTAAATAATAATAATAATAATAATAATAAAAGAATCTAAAAAAGTTTGAACATATTAAAGAGTGGGTGCTTGATAACTTTTTTTTTTCTTTTCTTTCTGTAAAATAAAGAATGTGATGAGATAGTCAAACCTTCACTACAATTGGTACCAACAGTTAAGATTGCAAGTAAATCTCTCATTCCTTTTTTTTTTTTTTAAGATTGAATTAAGGTAATTCCTACAGCTTCAATTGTACCTCAAATATACTTAAGGATCAACAAGATTCGTTCATCTTACTTTAAACACAAGTTTTGAATTGTATCAATCCTCATGTTTCAAGTGCCCTCAAGAAAAAGACTTGTCCTATTTCACACATATTTAAAACATTTGATTTTAGGACATTTTTCAAAGCACTCACACTTACAAGAATGTTCAATGCATTCAACTGTGATACCATATGCTTGACCCTTATGTAAATCTCTACTAATGTGAGAACATTTGGAATGAGATCATGTAGGGCTTGTCATTGACTTGTAACGTAGGCTTAGGGATGGGTAGGATATTTATTTGGGATAAAAGTGACTTAATTCCTCCTTGAGCGTCACACAGAATTTGTGCTTTAATGATTGGTACGCATTTGCGTTAGATCCTCTTCATTGTTCTCCCCCTTTAAACTTCTTTTGAATTCTCATTTTTGACTCTTTTCCTTTCTTCTTCTTTTTTTCTTCCTTTGTTTCGATTTATTTTGAGTTCTCATTTTTTGGAGTTTTTCCAATTTTTTTTTACCCTCTTTGTTTTGACTTCTTTTGAGTCCTTATTTCATGGAGCTTTTCTTTTATTTCACTCCTTTCTTATAAATTTTTCTCCTTTTTGTTGGAGTATTTTCCTTCCAACCTTTCATTGACCTTGTAAGGACATTTTTGTCTTTCTTTATTTCTTTCACCTTTTCTTACTTCCTTTCTTTCTTTTTCTCTAGAAGTCTTTTGCTTTCTTGACTTGGGAGACTCGATATCTTTGCCTTTGGAAATTTCAAACATGGATCTTCTCTTATAATTTGCACATTTTTGGTGCACTCAAGAAGGTTGGGCCAAGAGAGGATAGTGCTTGTAAGCACTCAAAAGGGTAGTGGTTAAGATGTGGTTGTCCAAATAAAGGTTTCAGGCTCAAAGTGGGAAAACTAGGGATTAATGTAATTTGGTAGGCTTTGAAAGGCACAATCGGGTCAAAAAAGGCCTACAATCCTTTCTCAAACCAAACATTACTCAGGATTTCGCCTCAAAAAACATTCAGGTCAAGTTCTAGATCAACAGTGTAACACAATTGAACTTTGATCAAAAGCTCACCACACAATGCACATGAAACATAAGGTTAGTTTTATTCTTATCTTGATTGCATGCAAGAGAATTTTCAAGCATCACAAAAGTACAGATAAGAGGTACCACGAGAATCTATAGTTTACCGCAAAGTCAGTCTTTTCCATCATATCGAATATATTTACATGCTCTTAACTATATAGGTCCCGATCGAGCTGAAGACATGACTCTTACAGTATGTACAAGTAATTTTATTTTTTTTGAAAGAATGATTACCGAACCTGAGAAGGGCTGCCTACGTATCTCATTAAGATGAGAATCAGGTGTGCGTAGTTCATGTACATATAACTTTGAAAATATTAACAAACTATTTTTTTATTTTATTTTTTTGCTTTTTTTTGTGTGTGTGTGTTACTTTTGGAAAAATAATACCGAACCCAAGAAGGGTTGCCTACGTATCTCAACGAAATGAGAATCAGGTTCGCGTAGTTCGTTCAGATATGACTTGGGAATATGCACAAACTATTTATTTTATTTTTACTTTTGGAGAAGATAATACCGAACCCAAGAAGAGTTGCCTACGTATCTCATTAAAATGAGAATCAGGTACGCGTAGTTCGTCCAGATAAGGCATATAATAATTTAAAGATTTAGACAACTCAAAGAAATCCCTAGGTCTAGCGCCGCTATAATTTGTAGTCATGAAGTGTTTTTTAAGCTCATTTTTTTTTCCGCACCAATATATTTTATAGTCTTTTAATCGTCAATCTTTATACTGTCATTTGAATGTAACCTACGAATTTCCACAGTAATTTCTACGTATACTCTTTTTAGATGTTTTTTTTTTGAACTGTCTCCTTCCAATTTTCACGAGATCCAAACATTGTTATGACCATCCCCGACTGATGTCGAAGACGGTATTCCTACAAAAATATGAGAAATATGTGAGAGCAGGACCATCATGCAAAATAATAATAAAATAAATGAGTGCGACCTCATAGTCAAATACTCCCCTAATTTATCGTTTTGACTTGATATTAATGTCTTGTGAAATACAAGGACTCGAATTTCACTAATCCTCTTGTCTCTTGCGACTTCGGACAAATAATGATTTCTGAATTCGGACATAAATCAATCTTTCGCTTTGAAGAAGAACAACTCAAAATGTAAGAGTGTTAGTTCCTGTTCATAATGGATAATGCAAATATCACACAAATAATAAATTAAACACATAAACACTATTTTAATTAAAGACAAACTTAAATATATCACATAGCATACAAACAATTATTGCGCGTCCTATACAAATATGTGACCCTTTTATGCCTAGGGTAGGCCTATCGATTTGAAGGATGTATTACGCCATTTGACAACTTTCCATTGTTCCCCAAAACACTTGCTACAATATTTTATGAATAAATGAAATAGAATTTGAAGTAAGGGGAAAAAGAAAGAAGGGAAAAATTACAAATATTCAATCCCACGTATGGGTACTATCCTATTCTAAGCCTTTGCGGAAGATACTTCTTCTTGAACTTGTTGTCATCTTCGATTGCCAACACTTTTGGATGGAATGATAGCTTGTGAAGAACCGAATTTGACAAAATAGACTATTAAAATAACTCTCTAATCAGATAGATCATGGTTTGTCAAATGTCGTATACATCCTTCAAATTACACACAATTATGATTGTCCGTTTAGGCCGGAGGCCATTACGGACTGAAGGTGGTCTTTCTAATGAACTCAACACGCCTTGGGTGTTGGGTCGTCTTAGGCTGATGCTTAGATTTGGATTTGGTTTTGCTCTATCCTAGGTTGACTAGAATTGGTTTAGAAGTGATGGTTACCCGAGTCGGACAGACAACGGGGTGAAGCTAATAAACGACGTTGGATGACCGCAAGCCAACTATTCGTTTATTACTTCCAAAGATTAGACTTGTGTGTTTTTCTGAGGGAAGTCGTGGTAAGCCACGTAACTTCCTTTGTCCTAATGCAAACTATTTGCCATTTGGTGGAAATTATGCCATTAAATGCAATGATAATATACACACAATAAAATGAATAATAAATAAATACAATATACAAATAATCAGCGAAATATAAAAATACAAGGTATAACATAATAATAAAACACAAATTTCCTCAATTTGAAAAAAATAAATTCATATTGGTTAGAACCTCTATGTCCCCAGCAGAGTCTCCATTCTGTTTACATCCCCACTATGTTCAAATAGGGCGAAACGTCGCGGCAACTCGAAAATAATGAATTGATTCAATTTTAAAAGAGTTTTAAAAATAAACGAGTTTTTAAAAAGAGTCGCCACCTAATTTTAGGAAAAAACTAGGAAAACCATTATGTGATCTACGAAACCAATTTGATTCTAGGTAAGGGGTTCAAATTATTCCGAAGAAAAGGGGTTAGGCATCCTTCGGATTCCAAAAATGTGGGTCCCGACTGAATTCACTTTTTTTTTGCAAAATTGAGGAGGAATATAAAATAATGTACAAGTATAATAAACATTCAATATGCACAAATAATAAAATAAAAAAATATAAGAAACGGCCTAAAGTTTGCCTAATGTCAATATATACAAAATAATGAATTAAAGTATGATTCGAACTACATTCGAATAATTTCAAGGAGAAGCACCTCCGGGTACCTGTAAAGACACTTAGTAAAAGAGTTAGTATCAAATAAATATAAATAAAAGTGAATAACTCAAATACTAACTTAAAAATAAAAATCCGTCTTATTAACATGGGAGGCCTTGGAAATCGACGGTAATTTCTTCATCGGCCAATTTCAACATTTAAAATATATAAACTTAAATTAAAATTCCGTCTTTTTTTAAAATGGGGAGGCCTCCAAAACCAACGGAGAGATTTTATCATTGGCCAATTTTAACAAGTATATAATATAAACTTAACTAAATTTCCGTCTTTTAAAATGTGGAGGCCTCCAAAACCGACGGAGAGATTTTCTCATTGGCCAATTTCACTTATCATATCCAAACATTATTTCAACAAAGTATTTTAGGAGGTTCCACAAACAGAAAGCCACAACAACAAAACAATAATATTTTAAGAATAGACCAACAGTAAATTGCTAACAACCTTTAGACAATTCAAAATAAATAATAAAACAAAGTAAGCATACAAACATCACTGGAAAATAATTTTAAAAATTAAAATAAAACCAACCATGATAACCACAATAATGAGACAATACCACTATTGACTTACACATTATTTTTTTTATAAAAAAAAACTTAATTCACTTAAGCGAACAAATAACTCAAGATTCCAAATAGACATAAATTTCAACAATAAAATAAATTAATCAAAATAATGTATAAGGCCGAAATAGTCATTAACAAAAAGATTAGTCAACAAAAAAAAAAACCGACAAAAGGATAAGACATACAAACCATTTTACTGAAACAAGAATAGTAGTAGAAGAACAATTTAAATAAATTTCTAAAGACCTAAATAAAAATATAAAACAGCAAAGAGAATAAAAATATGTAATTAAACAAAGTAGACAAAACAAAGTTTCATTCAAGCAATAAGCCAAAATGATAGTAGTCGCACAAAAAGACAAAATATCACAAAAACAACGTTGAGCGGAGCTTCACCGGATTCCGGGGTTGTGGTGGTCGAAAAATATAAGAACTAAAGAATATGTTTAAGACTTACCAAATCTGAAAAATTTACCCTAAAATTTATCCCCCTCCCCATTTCTAAGATAATGGCGAATGCTGAAATTAAGACATGACCATTATACATTAACCGGATTCAAAAATGAGCAAATTACTATTTTTAAGTTACTGAAAAATACTTAAACAACTAATGCTAAATATATTTCAATGAAAAATAAATAATAATTAAGAGCTAAAATAAATGCTGAAATAAAGAGGAGTGTTTACCTCTGGACAGCGAACCGGAACACGACGAGTTGAGAAGACGATCTTACTTCCCCCACTCGAGCAGCTGCAAAACTTTGAACTATTGAACCAAGATTTCCCAAAGCTTTTAGGGTACTCTCTGGTTCTGGAAAAATCCTCTCCTTTAAACAATGAAGAGAGGGGCTTATATAGGACAACTTTAGTTCAAAAAAAGATGTGGGAAGCGATGTGGGACAAAATGCAAAATCCAAAATTGGTTTATTAAATGGTTTAAAGTATTTATTTAATAGGATGAATTCACATAAATTAATTTAGCGAGTTTGTAACATTTTGAAATACCGAGGTCATGTGATAAGACTTAAATGGTCTCCTTAGGATCTAAACCAGTGTTCCTACCCAATTAGGCATATTTAGAGTCTTTGAAGTGGTGTTTTAACCGAAATTCTTATACGTCCGGCAAATTGGGTCATAAGAGGGCTAGAGTGTCCTTTTGAGTTAACCTAGTTAAAAAGTCGGAATATGGTAAATGGTTGTTACCATAGGTGTAAAATATAGTGTGGGATGGTTTCATTCTGGAAAAGTCAGGGTACGACTCCCCGAGGACCAAACAAGGACCCTCGAGGAGGACCCTAGAAATAGCAGGGCATGACGGACCCCATGACGGGGCGTCACAGGCGCGACGGGACGTCAAGGTCTCCGTCGTGCCAGCCTTGGTGCCGTAGGACAAACCTCCGCCTGCACAAGTCTCTGACCAACGTGACGGATGTGCAGGACGGAGGGATGTCTGTCCGTCACGCCCACGACGGACCGTCGTGCCATCCTTGGTGTCTGGGGAGAAAGCCTCCGCCTGCACAAGTCTCTGACCAACGTGACGGATGTGCAGGACGGAGGGATGTCAGTTCGTCATGACCACGACGGACCGTCGTCGGGGATCCGTCGTGGAAGGTCTGTGGCAGTTTTGGAAAAGTTAGTTTTAGTTAGTTAATTAATTAATTGACTTAGGGGTAATTAGGGGTTTAAGAGAGACTAATTAAGTGACTTAAGACCCCACTATAAATACCCAACCCTCATTAGCCTAATCATTCTCTCAAAAACAAAACTCTCTTCCTTCTCTCTACTTTCTCTCTCTATTGGAAGACTCCATTGGAGATCAACTTGGGGAAATCATTGGGGGTTGATTTAGCAAGAAATTCACCATCAAAACGTCATCAAACCTTAAGGTATGGGATCTAATTCACCTTTGAGATTCTTTCCTCAAAGGGTTCCTTCAAAGCTTTTTCCAAAAAGTTGAGTTTCTTATGGGTTTCATCCAAATCCGAATTTGATCATGTGAATTGAGTTAATTATGTATTCTTTGGGTTAGAATGAATAGATTATCATGAATTGTAACTTGATTATGGTCAATTGATGTAGTTTGATCTAGGTTGTGGGTGATGACCCCTAACCCTTAACCCTAAATGTTGAATTGATATGGATTAGGTTGAGTTTGATAGAATTGACCTCATAATAAGTTAAATGGTCTTTAATGATTGTCATTGTATTGATTATGGATCTATTATGATGAATTGAAGTTCTTCACACCTATGTTCTTGAATATTGAATCTAAGTTAAGAAGATACACTTGAGATCATGTTACTAGGCTTTGATGTAGTATTGCTTCATAGTATAGTGCTTCTCCTTGATTAGTTCTTGTGATTTATTATTGAATTACATCGATGTGATGATCTAAGATTGGTTGATCTATGGGTTGATGGTAAGGCCCTTTATTGATGGACTAGGGAGGAGTATTGGTAAGTCTTGATGATCCTAGCCTTCACTTCAAATTATGGTTAATTGTCATCAAGTGATAATGTTATGTTGAAGTATGCTTTGATTGATGTGATAAGATGATATGATACATGAACTTATATGCTTAGGTTGGTTGTGAGGTTGCTAAGTGTAATGTAATATAGGGAAGTTGTTCGATGTGCCCTATTATGATGAGATGTACGAGGGTTGACTTCACCTATATGAATTGTTAATGAAAGGACATAATTCTCATACAATTCTTATTTGAGCTATAATGATGATATACAAGGGATTGACCCTTCTATGTAATTAAATTGAGAAGATTAATAAAGATTAAAGGCTTCTCTACAAATGGGGACTTAGCTTAGCACCGAGTGAACTTGACATTGAGAGGTGTTGACTTCCCCTAGAGGAATATTCACCATTTGTTCCTTATAGAGTGTTGACTTCCCTTAGAGGAATACTCACCTATGGATCTACGTGAAGTGTTGACTTTCCTTGAGAAATATTCACTCATGAATTCTCATGAGATGAGGCCCCATTACCGAATGGTATATAGAGGGAATACCTATCTCTTAGTTCTTGAACTATGTTGCCACCATAGGATACTAGCTAGTGGATCCACCTAGATAGCTATGTTCACGTTAGGTTCTACCTTGGCCGGTAGACCACCTTCCATCGGTGTAAGGTTTCATGACACCGGATTCCACATTCGATTATGTGGTCTATGTCGGTTAAGGCAAATGTTCCCTAAACTAAAAGGAATGAATGAATAAGGTATAGGCTAATTAAAGTAACTTGAGAGGTTTGCTTTAGCTTAGGTAGGGGTATGGGACTCTACCTACGCCTTGCACGAGTTTGCCTTGATAGGAACTTTGAGAGGTCAATATTATGTATGTAAGGCGATAGTATGATGAAAAAGGTTGGTATGTTGAGTAACATGCTTATGAATATAATGTTGTTGTCTTTGCTTGAAGTAGGATGTATCATGACATGACGAGTATGTTGGTGAGTAAATTACTAATTGTAGTCTTGGTAGGTTACTTGATTGAGTAGGAGATATGGTAATTTTACTTGATCATTGCACTTGTGACTTATTGAAGGTTATCATTAGTATGCTTTGCTTTGCTATGGTATAATTTCATATGTAGTCTATTATGTTTTCATAAATGTCCCTTTCTAAATATATTTGATTGGTAATTGTATATGAGATTTCATACTTAGTACATGTGGAGTACTAATCCCTTTTCTTTCCCTTTTCCCCAAACATTTTAGGTTCGGGTCGCTGAGCTTGATCCAAATTGCTAGGAAGGAAGACTTGGATAATTTGTCATCCAAGTGGTAGGTCCTCACTCTCTCGAGGACGTGGCCGATATCTCTCTTTTATGATGTGTAGTTACTATGATTCTATGTTGACTCTATTGTTCTCTTGAGACGATGTAGTAGACAGCCTATATGTGGCTTCTTTCATTTGATGTAGGGCTATGCCCAAGACTTATTGTGATCGATAGATGGTCTATGAGATGAGACGGTTTTATGACTATTATTTTCTGAATATATAAGTGTATGAAATAAAAGTAGAAGACTAAGTAATCTTCGTATATGAACAAGTCTATGTATACTTGATATATATAATGATGTGTATGTAGAGGTCTATGTAAACCTCCGAGTAGTTCTAGATAAAAAGTTTTTAATTCTTACTGATTTTTAGTCGATGAATGCTATGACGAAGCTAAGAGGCTTGTCTTAGTCCTCCGAGAGGACGACGACGCCGGTTACGTCTAGGGGGTAAACCCGGATGTGACAAACTTGGTATCAGAGCATGAGGTTGAATATCCTTGATGTTAACGTCTCTCTCTCAACCACGTTATTTAAGTTTGTATTCATAATTGTGAAGCGCGCCACACTTATGAATAGGAACTTATTTGATGATTAGGAATCATTCTCATTGTTGGAAATCCATATCGTGCCCCTAGAATGTATGTCGGATATGCGTTCGCCTGAACCTTGTGTTTTGGTTATAGGAGATGAATACTAGAAGAAATGCGGCTCGAAGACTTGAGGAAGAGATGGCTGCTGCGGGAATTCCTCGTGACGAACCTGCTCCTCCTTTTGAAGAGGTTGCTATTGATGACCAAGTTCCTGCTGATCCTCCACCGATGACAGAGGCTCAGATGAAAGCTATTATTGCTCAAATGGCTCAAGCCATGACTACTCAAGCTCACGCCGCAATAGTGCAAGCCCAAGCTATGACTGCCCAAGCCAATAGGGATTTGGCACCTAGAGTCCATGAACAGACTATGGCCTCTAGACTTAGGGATTTCACTCGAATGAATCCTCCTGTCTTTTATGGGTCGAAGGTTGATGAAGACCCTCAGGAATTTATTGATGAGGTTCACAAGATTTTGTGTGCTATGGGGCTGTCGTCTAGCGAGAATGCCGAGTTGGCCTCCTACCAACTCAAAGATGTCGCTCAGATATGGTATGCACAATGGAAGGACAACAGGCCACTTGGAAGTGGGTTAGTGACGTGGGAGTTATTCAAAGGGGCCTTCATTGATCGGTTCTTCCCTAGAGAGATGAGGGAAACGAAGGTGGTGGAATTCATCAATCTCCGCCAAGGAACGATGAGTGTTCATGAGTATTCTCTGAAATTTACTCAATTGGCCAAATATGCTCCGTCTTTGGTCTCCGATCCTAGAGACGAAATGAGTCGATATGTGACAGGTATATCGGACGATTTACAAGAGGAGTGTCAATCGGCTATGCTACATGATAACATGAACATTGGTCGTCTCATGGTGCATGCAAGAAGGGTTGAGGAGGCTAGATCAAAAAGGAAGGATAAGGACTCAAGGAGGACAAGGTCTTCTGAGAGTGAAACTGCCAAAGATAGGTTGGGAATTCAAGACAGGCCTAGATTCAAAAAGAGGTTCTCAAACCACGTTCCATCCAAATTTCCCAAGACTAGGGATTCTAAAGCTCCTAGACCAAAAGTTGCCAAGGGAAAGGATGGGAACTCATCTAATGAGAAGCCTACATGTTCTAAGTGTGGTAAAGGTCACTATGGAGAATGTTTGATTGGAACGGGAAATTGCTATGGTTGTGGAAAGATTGGTCACAAGGTGCGGGATTGTCCAAATGCTAAGGGACAAGAGAGGGGTGGTCATCCAAGTGGTTCTAATAGTGCTCCCAAAAAGAACCGTCTTTATGCTCTTCGTACTAGAGATGACCAAGAGGCCTCTCCCGATGTGGTGACTGGTATGTTACAAATCTTTGCCATTGATGTGTATGCATTACTTGATCCGGGTGCTACGTTGTCTTTCGTTACTCCATTGGTAGCTAAGAAATTTAGTACATTACCCGATGTTTTGCATGAACCTATTTTGGTGTCTACCCCGGTGGGTGAGTCAGTGGTAGCAAAAAGAGTCTATCGAAATTGTCCTATTTCAATACCTCATAGAGTTTCTCATATTGATCTAGTTGAGCTAGACATGATTGATTTTGATGTCATATTAGGTATGGACTGGTTGCATGCTAGTTTCGCTTCCATCAATTGTAGGACCAAAATTGTGAGGTTTTGTTTCCCAAATGAACCCGTTATAGAGTGGAAAGGTGGAAATTCTCTTCCTAGAGGTCGTTTCATAACATGCCTAAAGGCGTGTAAAATGATCTCGAAGGGGTGTCTCTACCATATTGTGAGAGTCCAAGAAGTGGATTCCGAAGTTCCTCCTATAGAGTCAGTCCCCGTGGTGAGTGAATTTACGGAGGTTTTTCCTGATGACCTTCCTGGCATTCCTCCCGAATGGGAAATCGATTTCGGTATCGATTTGCTACCGGAAACAAATCCTATTTCTATTCCTCCTTATAGAATGGCTCCGGCCGAGTTAAAGGAATTGAATGCACAACTTAAAGATTTGCTAGACAAGGGCTTTATAAGGCCTAGCATTTCTCCATGGGGTGCTCCGGTCTTGTTCGTGAAAAAGAAAGATGGGTCCTTGAGGATGTGTATTGATTACCGGCAACTCAACAAGGTTACCATCAAGAACAAGTATCCTCTTCCTCGGATTGATGATTTATTTGATCAACTCCAAGGAGCGAGTTACTTCTCAAAGATTGATTTGAGGTCAGGATACCACCAGCTTAGGGTGAGAAATGAAGATATTTCAAAGACAGCTTTTCGGACTCGATATGGGCATTATGAGTTCGTGGTTATGTCTTTTGGTCTCACAAATGCTCCGGCGGCATTTATGGATCTGATGAACAGAGTGTTTCGAAAGTACCTTGATTCATTCGTTATTGTATTTATCGATGATATCTTGGTGTATTCGAAAAATGAGGTTGACCACATGGATCATCTAAGGGTAGTATTGCAAACCCTTAGGGAACATAAATTGTTCGCCAAGTATAGCAAGTGCGAGTTTTGGCTAAGGTCGGTGGCATTTCTTGGGCACATCATCTCTAGTGAGGGAGTTGAGGTAGACCCAAGGAAGACAGATGCGGTAAGAAACTGGCCTAGACCCTTGACCCCAACTGATATTAGGAGTTTCTTGGGTCTAGCGGGTTATTATCGAAGGTTCGTAGAAGGTTTTTCTTCCATTGCATCTCCTTTGACTTCATTGACTCAAAAAGGCAAAAAGTTTGAATGGTCAGAGGCATGTGAGAAGAGTTTTCAATTATTGAAGGATAGGCTTACTTCCGCTCCGGTTTTAACTTTACCGGAAGGATCTAAAGGGTTCATTGTGTATTGTGATGCATCCCGCGTAGGTTTGGGGTGTGTGCTTATGCAGAATGGGAAGGTGATTGCCTATGCTTCGCGGCAACTTAAGGTGCATGAGAGAAATTATCCTACTCATGACCTTGAGTTAGCGGCCGTGGTGTTTGCTTTAAAAATATGGAGACACTACTTGTATGGTGTTCATGTAGATGTTTTCACTGATCATAAGAGCCTTCAATATGTGTTTACTCAAAAAGATTTGAATCTTCGACAAAGAAGGTGGTTAGAGTTGTTGAAAGATTATGATATGAGTGTCCTATATCATCCCGGCAAGGCAAATGTGGTGGCAGATGCTTTAAGCCGTATGACTATGGGTGGTGTGACTCATATAGATGAAGACAAGAAAGATCTAGTAAAAGATGTTCATCGTTTGACTAGATTGGGAGTACGATTGGTGAGTTCGCTAAATGGAGGTGCCACGGTTCATCATAGCTCCGAGTCATCATTGGTGGTTGAGGTGAAGTCCAAACAACACCTTGACCAACTATTGATGGAATTAAAGGAATCGGTTCTTGGCAAGGCGAACGAGTCTTTCTCCTTAGGAGAAGATAGTGTATTGAGGTATCAAGGGAGGTTGTGTGTTCCTGATGTGGATGGGTTGAGGGATCGGATCCTTGATGAAGCCCATGGATCCCACTATTCCATCCATCCCGGTTCTACAAAGATGTATCATGACCTTCGAGAAATATATTGGTGGGAAGGTTTGAAGAAGGATATAGCGGAATTTGTTGCTAAATGTCCGAATTGTCAACAAGTGAAGGCGGAACATCAAAAGCCGGGTGGCTTACTACAGGAGATCCAAATTCCTACTTGGAAGTGGGAAGACATTAATATGGATTTCGTAGTAGGGTTGCCTCGGACTCAAAAGTCATATGATTCTATATGAGTGATTGTTGATAGATTGACTAAGTCCGCTCACTTTATCCCCGTCAAATCTACATATTCGGCGGAAGATTATGCGAAGATTTTCATAGATGAGATTGTGTGTCGTCATGGTATTCCGTTATCCATCATTTCGGATAGAGGTGCACAATTCACATCTAGGTTTTGGAAGTCGTTTCAAAAAGGTTTGGGTACTAAAGTGAAATTAAGTACCGCCTTCCATCCTCAAACGGATGGTCAAGCGGAACGCACGATTCAAACTCTTGAGGATATGCTTAGAGCTTGCATCATTGATTTTAAAGGGAGTTGGGATAAGCATTTGCCGTTGGTGGAGTTTGCGTATAATAATAGCTTTCATTCGTCCATCTCCATGGCTCCCTATGAAGCCTTGTATGGAAGGAGGTGTAGGTCTCCTATAGGATGGTTTGAAGTAGGTGAGTCATCGATATTCGGTCCCGACTTGATTTACAAGACATTGGAGAATGTACATATCATAAGAAATAGGTTGCAAACAGCCTATAGTCGACAAAAGTCCTATGCCGATAATAGAAGAAGGGACTTGGAGTTTGAAGAGGGTGATAAAGTGTATTTAAAAATCTCACCTATGAAGGGTGTGGTAAGATTTGGCAAGAAAGGGAAGTTGAGCCCTCGATATGTAGGCCCTTATGAGATTTTAGAAAGGGTTGGTAAAGTTGCCTATCGTTTAAGATTACCCAATGAGCTAGCTTTGGTTCATCCGGTTTTCCATGTCTCCATGTTGAAGAAGTGTGTCGGGAATCCCGAGTCTATTCTTCCTCTTGAAGGCCTCGGAGTCAAGGATAACCTCTCTTATGAGGAGGTTCCGGTTCAAATCCTTGATAGGCAAGTGAAAAGGTTGAGGAACAAAGAGGTGGTTTCCGTAAAGGTGCTATGGAGGAACCACCTAGTTGAGGGTGCAACATGGGAGGCGGAAGCCGACATGAAAACCCGTTATCCTCATCTTTTTGATGTGTAAGGTTAGTATCTCTCTCTAATGATAAAAATACGTTAGATATTGTGAATCTCTGTTGTTTTTGTGAAACTTTGCAAAACTCCTAGTTTGGAGACTTCTAAAATGAAGGCGCTTTAAGGTGACCTTAGATAAATTTGGAAGTTGTTTGGTTTCTTGCATATTTGAGACAAGTTTGGTGATTTAGATATGGTAAATTGATGTTTTGAAGTATTTTTTTTTTATGAAATAATATAGTACATGCTAACTAAATATTGTGAATTGGTTGAGCTGCTAGTCTTGAGTCTACTCCCACATTTTAAGAGTGTTTGGTGTCATTCGGGGACGAATGTTCCTAAGGGGGGGATAATGTAACATTTTGAAATACCGAGGTCATGTGATAAGACTTAAATGGTCTCCTTAGGATCTAAACCAGTGTTCCTACCCAATTAGGCATATTTAGAGTCTTTGAAGTGGTGTTTTAACCGAAATTCTTATACGTCCGGCAAATTGGGTCATAAGAGGGCTAGAGTGTCCTTTTGAGTTAACCTAGTTAAAGAGTCGGAATATGGTAAATGGTTGTTACCATAGGTGTAAAATATAGTGTGGGATGGTTTCATTCTGGAAAAGTCAGGGTACGACTCCCCGAGGACCAAACAAGGACCCTCGAGGAGGACCCTAGAAATAGCAGGGCATGACGGACCCCATGACGGGGCGTCACAGGCGCGACGGGACGTCAAGGTCTCCGTCGTGCCAGCCTTGGTGCCGTAGGACAAACCTCCGCCTGCACAAGTCTCTGACCAACGTGACGGATGTGCAGGACGGAGGGATGTCTGTCCGTCACGCCCACGACGGACCGTCGTGCCATCCTTGGTGTCTGGGGAGAAAGCCTCCGCCTGCACAAGTCTCTGACCAACGTGACGGATGTGCAGGACGGAGGGATGTCAGTTCGTCATGACCACGACGGACCGTCGTCGGGGATCCGTCGTGGAAGGTCTGTGGCAGTTTTGGAAAAGTTAGTTTTAGTTAGTTAATTAATTAATTGACTTAGGGGTAATTAGGGGTTTAAGAGAGACTAATTAAGTGACTTAAGACCCCACTATAAATACCCAACCCTCATTAGCCTAATCATTCTCTCAAAAACAAAACTCTCTTCCTTCTCTCTACTTTCTCTCTCTATTGGAAGACTCCATTGGAGATCAACTTGGGGAAATCATTGGGGGTTGATTTAGCAAGAAATTCACCATCAAAACGTCATCAAACCTTAAGGTATGGGATCTAATTCACCTTTGAGATTCTTTCCTCAAAGGGTTCCTTCAAAGCTTTTTCCAAAAAGTTGAGTTTCTTATGGGTTTCATCCAAATCCGAATTTGATCATGTGAATTGAGTTAATTATGTATTCTTTGGGTTAGAATGAATAGATTATCATGAATTGTAACTTGATTATGGTCAATTGATGTAGTTTGATCTAGGTTGTGGGTGATGACCCCTAACCCTTAACCCTAAATGTTGAATTGATATGGATTAGGTTGAGTTTGATAGAATTGACCTCATAATAAGTTAAATGGTCTTTAATGATTGTCATTGTATTGATTATGGATCTATTATGATGAATTGAAGTTCTTCACACCTATGTTCTTGAATATTGAATCTAAGTTAAGAAGATACACTTGAGATCATGTTACTAGGCTTTGATGTAGTATTGCTTCATAGTATAGTGCTTCTCCTTGATTAGTTCTTGTGATTTATTATTGAATTACATCGATGTGATGATCTAAGATTGGTTGATCTATGGGTTGATGGTAAGGCCCTTTATTGATGGACTAGGGAGGAGTATTGGTAAGTCTTGATGATCCTAGCCTTCACTTCAAATTATGGTTAATTGTCATCAAGTGATAATGTTATGTTGAAGTATGCTTTGATTGATGTGATAAGATGATATGATACATGAACTTATATGCTTAGGTTGGTTGTGAGGTTGCTAAGTGTAATGTAATATAGGGAAGTTGTTCGATGTGCCCTATTATGATGAGATGTACGAGGGTTGACTTCACCTATATGAATTGTTAATGAAAGGACATAATTCTCATACAATTCTTATTTGAGCTATAATGATGATATACAAGGGATTGACCCTTCTATGTAATTAAATTGAGAAGATTAATAAAGATTAAAGGCTTCTCTACAAATGGGGACTTAGCTTAGCACCGAGTGAACTTGACATTGAGAGGTGTTGACTTCCCCTAGAGGAATATTCACCATTTGTTCCTTATAGAGTGTTGACTTCCCTTAGAGGAATACTCACCTATGGATCTACGTGAAGTGTTGACTTTCCTTGAGAAATATTCACTCATGAATTCTCATGAGATGAGGCCCCATTACCGAATGGTATATAGAGGGAATACCTATCTCTTAGTTCTTGAACTATGTTGCCACCATAGGATACTAGCTAGTGGATCCACCTAGATAGCTATGTTCACGTTAGGTTCTACCTTGGCCGGTAGACCACCTTCCATCGGTGTAAGGTTTCATGACACCGGATTCCACATTCGATTATGTGGTCTATGTCGGTTAAGGCAAATGTTCCCTAAACTAAAATGAATGAATGAATAAGGTATAGGCTAATTAAAGTAACTTGAGAGGTTTGCTTTAGCTTAGGTAGGGGTATGGGACTCTACCTACGCCTTGCACGAGTTTGCCTTGATAGGAACTTTGAGAGGTCAATATTATGTATGTAAGGCGATAGTATGATGAAAAAGGTTGGTATGTTGAGTAACATGCTTATGAATATAATGTTGTTGTCTTTGCTTGAAGTAGGATGTATCATGACATGACGAGTATGTTGGTGAGTAAATTGCTAATTGTAGTCTTGGTAGGTTACTTGATTGAGTAGGAGATATGGTAATTTTACTTGATCATTGCACTTGTGACTTATTGAAGGTTATCATTAGTATGCTTTGCTTTGCTATGGTATAATTTCATATGTAGTCTATTATGTTTTCATAAATGTCCCTTTCTAAATATATTTGATTGGTAATTGTATATGAGATTTCATACTTAGTACATGTGGAGTACTAATCCCTTTTCTTTCCCTTTTCCCCAAACATTTTAGGTTCGGGTCGCTGAGCTTGATCCAAATTGCTAGGAAGGAAGACTTGGATAATTTGTCATCCAAGTGGTAGGTCCTCACTCTCTCGAGGACGTGGCCGATATCTCTCTTTTATGATGTGTAGTTACTATGATTCTATGTTGACTCTATTGTTCTCTTGAGACGATGTAGTAGACAGCCTATATGTGGCTTCTTTCATTTGATGTAGGGCTATGCCCAAGACTTATTGTGATCGATAGATGATCTATGAGATGAGACGGTTTTATGACTATTATTTTCTGAATATATAAGTGTATGAAATAAAAGTAGAAGACTAAGTAATCTTCGTATATGAACAAGTCTATATATACTTGATATATATAATGATGTGTATGTAGAGGTCTATGTAAACCTCAGAGTAGTTCTAGATAAAAAGTTTTTAATTCTTACTGATTTTTAGTCGATGAATGCTATGACGAAGCTAAGAGGCTTGTCTTAGTCCTCCGAGAGGACGCCGACGCCGGTTACGTCTAGGGGGTAAACCCGGATGTGACAGAGTTTCTTAAATTTAATGAAATAAGTTAATTAATTCGAATATGAATTAAATGATTTTAGCAAATCGAAATTAAAACCATAAAATTATGAATTTTTAAAATGTTAGGCCAAAATTGGGTGTCAACAGCCCCAGTACCCGTCTTGAAAAGATTCTAAGTGTGGAGAAACAGAAGCCATCGATGGACCGTCGTGCACTCAACGGACCGTCATCCTTGTTCGTTGATGGTAACAGTGAGTTGGAGAAGAAAGCAGCTGAAAAAGATTTTAAGTGTGGAACGACGGGGGGACTCGACGGTCCGTCGTCCCAGTCGTCAACTCAGACGCGATTTTTGGGAAGATTTTACTTAAATAGATTTCCCTTTTATGTTAGGATTTCTTTATTATAAATACTTGTAAAAACCTCATTTTTGGGGTTAGACTTTTTGGGTATTTTTCAGTTTTATTATTCTAGTTATTGAACTTGTGATTTTGGAAATTATTCTATTTTCCGGAATCGTTTGTTGCAAGACTTTTGATTAATTCAAGTAATTTTCTGGGTTTTCTTCAATCTCATCAAAGTAAGTACATGAATTCTTATCTAATTAACATGAATTGTGTGATTATTAACATGGGTAACTAAATCCATAACTAGGGTTGTGGGAACCATGGGTAAATAACAAGGTAAAAAACTAGCTAAAATAACAATTCTAGAATAGTGTCTTGCATGTATTGATAATTCTTTTATTTAGAAGTCTTTTTAACGAGTGCACGCGTTAGAACTCGCCTTGTTGCTATTTGTCGGACAAAGGAGGTAGATAATAAGAAAAGAATTATCAACGTAGATTTAGTATACACTATCTAATAGGCTAGTGTCGATTGGTGCGAAGTAACAACTAAGCCAAACATCGATTATAATGCTTAATATGAGGTAAAGGTAAGGTTTAGTAAAGCATGCACACGTAGCTGGACCAAGGTGCAGAGTAAAATTTCCTAGTTCCCGGACCAAGGAATTAGGGATATATAACATACCACTTTGCATGCAAGTTACTAGGAAAGAATTGTTATTAGCTAGAATTACCGCGTTATGAACCTGTGGGGAACACTTATGCCCTAGTTACTCTCATTACTTGATAAAAATCAAATCTTTGAACTTGTCACTTGTCTACTTAGAATAGTTAATTACATTTGTTATTTACTACCCCCTTTTTTGTTACTTGTTTTCGGAAAAGACTTGACTAAATAGAGTAATCGTAGGTTAAAGTTAAGTCTAAATTATTTTTCTCGTGGGATCGACCCCAACCTCATAGTTGGGTTCTTTACTTGATACGACCGCTTATACTTCTTTTCGAGAAGTAAATTTGAGCGTATCAACCACCACTTCTACCTATAGCAATTCTTGTAGTTCCAGTAGTATAGCCATTTTCTACATAAAAAAAATTTCAAAATGAATTAAGAAGTATTGATAAAAATAAATTTCATTAACAAACTTGAAGAAGTTATCAAAACTTACAGCAATTGGACATCCTTTCTTGTTATGTCCAAAATTCTTACACAAAAAACATTATATTTTTCTCCCATTTTGTGTAGCCTTTTCAAACTTCTTCTTTCTAGGCTCATCACTATCTTTAAACCTTTTTTTTACTTGGTCTTCCTGGCATAGAAGTGATTTCAGGTGGCTTGATGGATTGTCTTGTACTCTTGGGACAGATCTAATGTTTGTCATAGGCGAATGAACTTAATGTAGGCCTTCAAATATGTTTTCTTTTTGTACTGGTGATCAACAAATGACTCAACATCTAGATCCTTGTAATGCATTGCAGTAATTGCATGTGCACAAGGAATCTCCTTCAGTTGTCATGACCTACAACCACACACTTTCGTTTTGAGATTAACAACATGCTTATATGGTGAATCCTGAATCTCATAGACATTATCTCTATTAAATATAATCTCATATATGGCTGCATGTTCAACATTTTCACTAAGAATTTGCATAGCCACATGTAACACATTAGTTATTCATTTTTTAGAAAACTCCCTCATTTGAGTCATTCTTTTCATGACTTTTACTATAATTTCCTCTAACATTGTGATGATTGATTTGAATCTAGTTGCTAATATCAAACTATTGAATGTCTCACACGTATTATTCTCAACTATATCACACTTGCTATGTTCCTTGAATAATGCCCTACACCATGCATTTTTATTTACTTCAACAAAGCTTTCCATTCATTTCATCTAGTTTTGATTGTAAATGAACTTCAAAGGGAGTCCTGGCAACACAATCATTTCGGATAACGCTTGCATCCTCTGTATTAATGCGGTTGCTTGAACAGAGTTAGCCGATGCTTATTCTCCAGATACAATCATTTCTTATTCTTCGGGAAAAGAAGTCCCCCCCGCCAAAACGTTTTCCTCCTTTATTCACCCTTTCATACCTTCTTCCAGTTGACCCATATATTTTAGCACATCATCTAACCTCAAAATTTAGTAATAAATCAACAAATGCTAAGTTAAGACCCTATAAAAGAAAAAAGGTATGCCAAATGAAAAACAATAAGAATATAAGTGTAACATAGAAATTGCTATAGCAAGTAAAAAAAAGACTACAAAGTACTTTCATACCTTCTGCATATCACCTTTTGCATATCATACAAAATTGTCGGTCCTTCACCTTTGTTTGTGTCAGTTCCAAATCATATTTGATGCACTTAATAAATCAATATCATGTTCTTTGGATTCTTTATTAACTAATGCCCATGTTACAGGGTACATCTTATTGTTTCCATACTTGAAAATACAAGACAACAATTCACCTCTACATACACATTTCAGAAATGCACCATCAATCCGAATTATCCATCTACACCCCTTCATCCAACCACTTTTTAGTGCTCCAAGATGAATATAAATCCCTTGGAATACCTCTTTTTTGGAAACTGTATTCTTGTGTGTCCTAACAACCATAATAGTTTTTGAATTTGTAGACTTCAACTCCTTAGCATAGTTATACAATCTAGTAAATTCATCTATGAAATCACCCATATGCTTATTTATGACTTTCATTTTTGCTCTTCTACAATTTGTTTTACTAACATACAATTGATGATTCTTTTGTACCGAATCTTGCATCTGATGGAGTCTGATGCTAGAGTCACTCATGATTTTATCTTTGTAAGTCTTACAAATCTAGTTTGGAGTACACAACTTGTTTTTTGCTCTTTTGAAACACTTATGGATAGGAAAATATGTCTTCGCAATAAAATTTCAAGTATTACCCTCAATACATTCAAGAATATGCGAAGGACAACCCTTCTTATTACACTTAGCCCTAATCCTCTCCTTTTCATTAGGTTTAAGTTTAATGTTCACACACTTCTGAATAGAGTAAGTTTGCAGTACTTCTATAAACTGATCATTATTCACAAAAATCATATACAATTGAAATAAAAAAAATGGCAGTTGGGTCGAAATAGACCTTTGTAGTTGAATTCTTACCTTGTGAATCTACAACCACATCAGACTCAACACGATCCCCTTCATCTCCACTAATATCAATGCCAGGATATGATGCCCACCTAATTTTCCTTCATATCTTCCCCTCTAATTCTCATAAATATCTTCAAAATCAGCATTTATACCCACATGATTAGAAGGTATATCATCTACATTTATTCTAGTGGCCTTCTTTTTAATAACTTGTTCTTCAATGTTTGACCGCCTAACTTCAACAAACTCAGTATGCAAGTCACTTAAGTCATCAATGTTCTCATCAACATCATAAAGTGACTCAGAATCAGATTGTTCAACATCTACATTAGATTCATCATATGTTTGAAGGTGGTAGGAAGAAATGTCATTATCTGACCTTGACCTTCATCTTCATCTAAGTCCTCCAAATAAACCTCAGGAGCAACAACCTCCATATTCTTACCCTTGTCTACCCTAAGTTGCTGATCTTCTTTAATATTTGTATCATTCTTTATCAGATGGTTGAGTGAGAGACATATTAGCCCTTACATTTATAACTGTATGAGGGGCTTATCTTTTTTATGGAGTAATCAATTGGACTATTTTCACCTCAGTAAGATCCTCAACAATTAAAGGAATACTAATTTGATGTACCACATACATATTAACAAAGTCCACACCCTTTAAGTTGTTAATAAATCTCAACACATCAACATCATTTTTCAACATATAAAAACCACCTCTTTTGTTAGCTTTGCAACTAAAGGTTTCAACTTTTTCAACTCCCAATTCTATAGCTAATTTATGAAAAAACATAATATGAAGCTCTTCCATATCGATTCTTATATTTTCAAGATCAGAAATTTCATTAGCATACTGAGTTCAAGATTTGATAAAAATCAGCCCCCTTAATGCATTTGAAGTGTAATAATTGTTGAAGTCATATTTTTACCATGCCTACAAAGTCACGAGAATACATTCAAATGATTAACAAAAAGTCCTAAATAACAAAGAAGTCCTAATACACAAAAAGCCCTAGTCGACAAAAGAACTTAATTTAAAACAAATTGTTTATGGAATACAACAAAAGCCTCTATAATAATTTGATATAATCCAATTGGACCACTAACAAGAAAGAAATCATACCCAACTGATAGAAAAAATAAAATATTTCAGATATAAAAAACTTCTAGGTTCAACAGATATTCACGATAACTGGGTGTATAATACTTTTACAAATTGTTTTTAGGCTTGTTATTAGGTATGTAAAAAACCAAAATCCTACCTAAATTCACAGCACAACCTTTGCAACAGTACTAATCCCTAACGCGAACTCAAACCAATAAAATTCAAAATGAAACACAAAAAACACAACTACAAAACAAAGAGAATGAAAATAAGTCAATAAACTTACAACGATATGAAACCCAAACTCAAACACTTCACAAAATAAAAAAGATCGCGGTGATCAACAATATAAATCGGGACTAAAGTGAGTAGAAGAGTCTAGTTGAAAAGGAGAAAGGAAAGAAATGTTTGAAAGAGACAGGATTAGCCTATTTTTAACATGTCATTTTCTATATGGCATTTTTAAATGACGTGGAAAGCTACATGTAGCATTTGTATTTCACGCACCACTGAGTGGTAAAAAAGGGTTTAAAATATTGGGTTTCAGTGGATTTGAGGGTTCAGTTGGAAAAGTCGTTAGTAAAAGAACTCAGGTGACAAATTAAGATAAGTACAAGGGCCTCTCAGACCATTCTGTCAATTTTCAATAACGCGTAAATCTTCAATATATTCATTAGATGCATACACACTCACTAACATACACTGATAAAAAACTAGATACATATAATTGTATCTCAATAATATATCAGATACATCAATAATGTGTCAAATACATGCACAAATCTCCGCTTATTGAAACTTTTCGATTACGTTCGTGAGTGGTCAGGGCATATCACTGCGACAGTGTTTGCTTCATCTTTTGATTCATCGATGTTGCTCACTGAGCCTAAATCCGACGGGCAAAGTGACACGAAGTATCTAAGTTGATATATGCAATTGGTACCATCTTCAATGTCGAATTTGATAAATATTGGGATTGAAATCTCTGCTTACAACTATATGTGTCTCCTCTTGCGAGAAAAAATGGTAGATTAGTGAGATATTAGTTTGAGAGTGATAAAATCAAAGGCTGAGAATTTGATGTGTGTGTTGAAAAGGTGTAGAACATCTATCTTAATAGTGTTTCTTCACCGTAAATTTCAACTGATTAAGGGAAAAGGAAGAGTATACTCCTTGATCTGTTTCTTTTTTATTAAAACACTAATTTTGGAGTTTAAATTTCTAAATAATTAATCAATCCTAATTTTAAGGGATATGTGTATTGATTGTATCCTCAATAATATATAGTATAAAATATTTAAAATGGTAATATATTTAATTACTTAAAAGTAGAGGTAAATTAATATACATGATACTGATGTATGCCTAATAAGGTAGTTTATCCTATAAAAAAATAATATTCCCTCTGTCCAACAATACACTATTGACTTGATACACCCCTTAAGAAACTATTAATAGAAGGATAATTTTACTATATCACCCTTTGTATATAATATATACAATGTTTTGAGAAATGTAATAGGGAAATGAAGATAACTATTGATAAGGATAAATTAGGATCTAAGTGTAAAATTATCCATTAATTTCATAAAGTAGACAAATATTATTGGACATCCATCCCAAAATAGTATAGTGGACAACTATTGTTGGACAAAGAAAGTACTAGAAATGAATGATTGTTATTCATTTAATGGAAAAGAAACGACAAATAACTTGTATTTGATATTACTTCTATTTTTCTTTATATGAAATTCTCTATTTTATTGTTATAAATAATTGAAAAAAGAGACTTTTTATGATGTTGCAAATAATTAAAGAGATTAGGGTACAAATTATTAAAAATGATAGAATAAGGTGTAAGTCAGAAAAGAGGGTATACTTTGTGGGTGCAAATCACAAATTAAGTCCTAATCTTAATTTTTTGAAGAATTAAAAGATAATTATCTTTTGAAATAATTTTCTCAAGTTAAACTTAATATTGTCAAGCTTTGTAATTCAATACTTACTTAATATCAACTTAGATTTAATTTATAACACTTCTAATTAAACTCAAAGTTAAATTTTAATTCAATTGTGTTAAACATAATTTGTTGGTGTAACATACCATAAATACTATAAATTACAGTTGAAATAATATGAACAAAAATGTATAGACAAATCTTTAGGCTGAGTCACAGATATCTACATCGATCCAGTAGTAATACTCTTGACTTGTCTCCTCCAGGATACAATAACCCAACAACATGTACAACTCAAGCAACTCCGAATTAGTTGAAGATTCCAAAGCTCCATAAAAAGAACACCTTCCTTCAACATACAATACTCTCTTTTACATATAGTAAATATAGTTGAAGACTTAGAATATTATTCTTTTTCTCAACTCTCTCTTTCACTACTACACTAATTTCAATATAAACATAATAAAATACTACTAATCTTTTCTCTTTATATTTTCTTGTACTTCTCTTGTTGTTGCTTTTTTCTTTCCAACATAAAGGAATATCCCACTATTTATAGTTGATGAATTCTTCCTTGCAATGAATAGGAAGATAGTAAATAGTAAATTTGTTAAATGAATGACTCAAATGTTACATAAGTTACAAGACATAAATATAAAATAATTGATGAAATAAAGAGTTGGTGGTTACATAAGTTACAAAAACTAATGACCACTTTCTTCCACAATTGATGAGAGTAAAGAGACACAAATGTAATGTCCATCAATAGACATAATATGATATATATAATGTGACATATAATATACTTTTATTAATATTAAAATATCACACCAACAATCCCCCACTCATTTTAATATTAAGATAAGAGAGTTTTTCACAACTTAATTGAAGGTAGACTATTATGCATAATAAAGGTGTGCTTTGCATTGAACTTTCACTTAGTAAAAAATGGTCTCAGACTTGAACTATGACTGCTTAAGTAAAGTAAGCTTACACCCAATAATAAAGGTGTTGACATAAGCTTTAATAGCCAGCACGTTACGATCTTGTGTTATCCCGGTTTTCATGAGTGTTTTTGAGAACAAGCTCATTCTAATAGAAAGCGACCTACTTTCACACTCACATAGGTGAAATCTGTCAAAGGTGCTCCTATAATTTGGCACCCCACTCATACGAGATACAGACTTTCATTAAGAGTTTAAAGGCTCAACCTCCACAAATAATTATAGATAAATGCACCCACACCATAGAGATTGAATAAAATTAACAATAGTGTATCTCACAAGTCATCATATAATTCGTTCTTCCTATTGAACCTGGTTATAGGATCTCTAGTCCCCAGGTTGGATTTTCTCATATATGACTCAGAATTTATGAGCTTCAATTTTCATCTCCCTCGATGTGCTTTAGACTCTTTATCTTGCTAATGCTTTAGTTTATGAATCTGCAAGATTATCACAAGTTTTAACACAATCAACATTGATGGTTTACCCACGATCAATCTGATCTCACAATATTATGTTTTTCTCCTCATGAGTCTAAGTTTACCGTTATAATAACAATTTTGTATTCAACCACTATATTGGTGCTTTCACATTTAATCAAAATTAGAAAAGTTATTTTCTCAAAATAAAGTGTTTCAATTTACTTTTTCATTAGTTGAAGTTTATTTTTTATTTTTTTTTACTTCAACGTTCATAATAGAGTTAGCAAAAGATAATTTGTTTTTCTCATCCCACCAAATAACACCAAATGTTTTCTCAATCTAGTTTGCTTGTATCTTCAAAGTACTTGTACTACAAACACAACATCAAGTCAAGTTGTTAGTCACATAGCTAATATTTTTATTAGTCTAGCAAACTCCATATGTTTTTATTTGTCACAACTTTCTTACACAATTGAATCAAAAGGAGTTTGCAAGACTCACACAACCAACAAAATTGCATTTCACAATTATTTCCATATTATGTGACTTGACAAGGAAAACTTCATCACATGTTTTACGGTATTTTTTTTATTTCAAGAATGAAATTTATCTCACTATAACATTTCATGTTAAATGACTACTTAAAATGATTTTCATAATCTATTTAAAACTCTCATGATAGAGCTAAAAATCATCACATTATAGCCAAATAATAACATGTCATTTATTCTACAATTAATATATATGCACTTGTAACACTCTTTTAGAACATTTTTCAAAGATGGAAAAAATCACAATTTCACAATGATTTATTTTTATTTTATTTTTTTTCTTCATTTCATAAACCCCACTATTTCAAGAATTCAAACATCATTTTTTTCATGAAAAGTAGATTCACTTTATTCATGAAAATACTAGGTAATTTTTTTTTCTTTACCTTTTCTCCACTTTTGAGCAAGTAGAAAAATACTTTACCGTACACCTCTTCTCTTCCATCTCTTGAAGAGAGCGACGTTTGAGCGGAAATGATGTAGAGATCCCTATCTTGATATCCACATTTTTTCAAACTGTAACAAAACATGAATCTCCTTTAAATTGTTGGTGTAATATACCACAAATACAATATATTATAATTGAAATAAAATGAACAAAAATGTATAAATAAATTTTTAGGCTGAGGCACGGATATCTCGCTCTCTTTAAGGAGATTCAAGTCCACTGCGGCATAATCTACACCGATCCAGCAGTAATAGTCTTGACTTGTCTCCTCCAGGATACAACAACCCAACAACATGTACAACTCAAAGAACTCCAGATTAGTTGAAGAGTTCAAAGCTCCACAAAAAGAACATCTTCTTTCAACATATAATACTCTCTTTTACATATAGTGAATATAGTTGAAGACTTAGAATATTATTCTTTATCTCAACTCTCTCTTTCACTACTAAACTAATTTCAATATAAACATAACAAAATACTACTCATCTTTTCTCAACATATTTTCTTGTACTTATCTTCTTGTTGTTTTTTTTACAACACAAAGGAACACCACACTATTTATAGTTGATGAATTCTTCCTTGCAATGAATAGAAAAATAGTGGGTAGTAAATTTGTTAAATGAATGGCTCAAATGTTACTTAAGTTACAAGATATAAATATAGAATAATGGATGAAATGAAGAGTTGGTGGTTACATAAGTTACAATAACTAATGACCACTTTCTTCCACAATTGATGAGAGTAAAGAGGCACAAATACAATGTCCATCAATAAACATAATATGATATCTAATGTGACATATAATATACTTTTATTAATATTAAAATATCACAGCAACAAAATTTAAAATTAAGTTAATACAATTCTTAGTTCGAACTAAAATGTAGAGTTAAATTTTATTGAAAATGTCACTAGTAACCATGGGTATATTCTAAGTAAATAATGTGGAGACTTTGGATTAACCAAGTAAGATAGAAATTTAGCCTTGATTATTACAAACATAAAAAGAAATCTCAAGCGATGATAATATAGACGATTTTTAAAAAAATAAACATTCATTAAATATTAAAGTAATTTGACCAATTAATCCACGTATAATTGATATAAAAAAATATAAAATTATTGTAAAGTTAATCTTCCCTAAATAAGGCTTCGTTTAAAGACTATATTGTACGTCGATGTTACTGCACACTTCAAGTTGTACGTAAATGTTAGTGCGAGTTAGATCTATATACGGTATAAATATTTTTAGTAGTAATTAATTAACGATAATAATTTAATGGTTGTTGAATTTTTTGAGGCAAGTGACAATCATTTCATTCATTCACTTTTTACTTGTCACTTATTCTTAAATTAATTTTTCATTTTTACTTGTCATCTTTAACATATCAAGAAAAAACAATTATATTTTACCATGTTTTACCGTCAGCATTATTTAATAGCGATAATTTAGTAAAATACACATCAATAATTATTTTTAATGGGTATGTCAAGTCAAATAGAGACATGTAAAAATTGAGGGAGTACAATTTAGCACTATTTGTAAATGTCAATGTAATTGTTACTAAAACCTATACAAACGTTGGATCTAATGACAATTAACTATTACCTCTCTCCCTATTTACTTATTCTTTTTTGACTTGACATACCTATTAAAAAAAAGGAAAAAAGGTATGAAATTTATCCAAACTTTGACTGAAATTGATGTTACGATACCGAACTTTATGGAGGACCTTTTACCCCCTGCACTATTTAATAGTGTGTTTTAATGATATATATGTGCCCACGTGGACATCATAAATATTGCATCATTTTTAATAGTAATGTGTTCATGTGGGCACATGTATACCTTTAAAATATTCTTTTAAAAAGTGCAGGCGGTAAAATGTCCTCTATAAAGTTTGGTATCATAACAACTATTTTGGTCAAAGTTGAAGTATTTTTCAAACACTTTTCCTAAAAAATAATAATTGACATAGTAAATTTATCATTTTACCCCTATTGATTAATATAATTTCAAAATCAAATTCACTCGTTAAAGAGACTCTATCTTTTTCAAAAACATTAACTCTCTAATAAATTGACGATATAATAGGTAAAAAAATCTGTCTCTTCTTGATTTGTCAAAAACGACAAATGAAAAAGAACAAAGAAATTAAGTAAATACCAATTTATTATCGCTAAAAATATTTTTATCGTAGTAATATTCCGTTCGGGAAAAAAAACAATTATAATAATATTGTAAATTTTCTTTAAATGGAAAAATAAGAAAAATAAAATAAGAAATTCAAGACAATGCCTAACCAGATGGGTGTATATCAAGTGCATATTGATACAATTAATTCCATAGTTTAGACCTACGCCAGGCAATAGGAATATTCGAAGATGGTTGTTACGTATTGTTTTATAATATATCGTATTATATTATATTATATTGTATTATTTTATTAAATACAGAGTTTGGATAGATTGTATTGTTTTCCTTCATTACATAATATCACACATTCTTGATTTGAATAATAAAGTTACAAGAAAAGTGATGTACGGGGTAAAGATACTATGAAAAGGTAAGGAAAAAATGAAATATAATTATTAAATAATAGCAAATAAAAAAATGAAAAGAAAATATTAAAGCAACAACACGATCACATCAAAAATCAACCGTTTGATAACATGAGTCTTTTCAACATTACCTAACAGTGAATTTAAACAATACGATACAATAACCTTTAACAATCAAAATAAATATTATATTTAAACTAACAATACAACACAATATGTTACAACCATCCAAAGAAGGTGTTATAAGAATATGAGAAGAGGCAACTATTCTTATAAAATGTGATATATTTTTTTTCAAATATATGTATATATTTTAAGTCAAACATTACTTAATTTGAATCAGAGGCGATAATTAATATTTCCTTTAACCTAAAATAGAACCAATTACTATTATTGAAAGCGCTTTTCTTCGAATGAAATTCTACACGATTTCAATTTAAATATAGTCAGATATAAACATGAGTTGATGAAAAAATAAATAAAAAACTAAACTATTGGCATAGACACTTCTATTGTAGTCAACGGTAGTCGTTAAAAGTTTTGCATGTATGTTTGTAAAAGATTGTTAACCAACTCCTCAGCTAAGCAAACGTCCAATCATTTTGTAGTTCAACAACCAGCCAACACATAATAGTGGAAACAAATGGAGCCCATTCATTAATGGGTTCCATACTAAAAAAAATGTTTGCCAAATTTTTTATGAATAAAATTATGTGATATATATATATATATATATATATATATATATATATATATATAATTAGTGGCGGAGCGAAAATTTTCAATAAGAGAATTAAAAATTCAAAAGAGTAAACATATATTCTAGTCAAAGGGTGTTCGACATCTATTATATACATCTAAAAAGTAATTTTAATCATATATATAATAATATTTTAAGCTGAAGGAGATTCGGATAAACTCTCTAAATACATGCTGGCTCCGCCCCTAGTGATATAATATATGTATGTATATTGGTGCTGGAAAAATCTACCTATGAATCTCCATTATTGAAAAAGCATATGATGTAAATAAGTTTTTTTTTTTAATGTATATATAAATTATTGAATCACCTTTTTAGGTTTTAAGTTTCAGATATTTAGCATCCCATAGATAATGAAGATGTATACGAAGTGAGCAATGACAATAGTCATATGAAAAAAGAAGTGATATAAGCAAAATAATAAAAGAGAGAGGTCTCAATTTTACTCAGAAATTGAGATAAGGGTCAAAATCAGAAAATTTAAATTTGAATTATTGGGAACAAGTCATTTTGAGAACACTATTAAAACAATAGTTTTATATATACATAATACTATTTAATTAATTCTAAAATAAATATCAAACTTGAAGAAAAAACAAGAGGGAAAAACATTAAAAAACATTATATAGCAAAATCCTGCATAAGGCCCTAGTCCTCTTTTTAAAGGTCCACCTTAGATTTTTTCTGTCTTACAAAACAAAAATATCTTCTTTTCTTTTGTATTTCGTCCGTAATTAAAATTGATTGAGTTAATAAATTAAAACAAGTTAAATTAAGGTAGATTAGGCCATAGATTAGTGTCAATTCGTTCAATTCTTAGTTTTTTTTTTCTTCTTGTTTCATATTTGGGTTTCTTTTAATATATTTTGATGTCTATTAAACCGTTTTTAAAGAAAGATGTATAGCTATATTAAAAAAAAAAAAGAAGTTTATTTTGATAAGATCTCTACAAATTTGAGCTTAGAAGCATGCCCCTTTTTAAGTGGATTGAATTGAATGTATCAAAATAAATTGAAATTAATGATTAAAAAAATTGACATAAATAGCCGTCCAACAAAATAATATATATATATATATATATATATATATACTTTATATATTACATAATGGGAAAGGGGTCAAAATTGTCTTAAAATTATGTGAAATAGACCACTTATACCCATTGTTACATTTTGGAATTAAAAAAATGTCCTGTTCATTATCTCAAGGGACCACAAATACCTTCAAGTGTTAACAATAATGATGTGGCCTGACACGTGACACTAATTCTGCCACCTAAACTTGTCAACTAGGATACCCACTAAATTTTGATCTAATTTATAATTTAAACTAATCCATTTTACTAGACCCAACCCATTTAAAATTAAGAGGCTAACATTATTTTTTCACCTCATTTTCACTATTCAATTTAGCAGACCAACAATTAGAGAAATTGTGTATGAACAAGAGATGAGAGTCTCATTAGCTCCACCAGCCTTCATCAAACTTAACCCGATTGTTTTCTCCATCAATTTCCCAATTTCCTGCACAAACAAAAATAAAATAACATATTTAACGCTATTGTATGTTAAAAACTAAGGAGAGATTCGTATCATCATATATATATTGATACTCATACACGCTAAGATGAATAAGAACTAATTAGTGTCATGTGGCTTCCAGATCACCGTTGTTAATTCTTGAGGGTATTTGTGGTCCCTTGAGATAATGACGGGGACATTTTTTATCCCAAAATATAACGGAAGATATAAGTGGTCTATTTCGCATAGTTCATGAGAAATTTTGACCCTTTCCGTATATAATATATACATTTTTGATATATCATAATGTGTATACTTTGTATGTTTAGCTAGTGAATAGAATATGACTGATCACACATGTATGATGTAACTTTCCCAATAAATAAAGGAAATTACACAATCAAGCAAATATATACTACTTAATTATTTAGTATAGCTATAGTTTGAAAATATTATAGCTCGCCACTAACATTTAATCCTATTTACGTGGGCCACTTCCAATTTTATATAATTCGATTTCCCCCAATTGTATAAGGAAAAATTACATGGGATGGCAAACATCCCTATGTAATTAGTTAAATAATTGTATATGTATATTAGTTAGATAATTGTATATATGTAATTACTATGCATATGTATCAATGATTGTGTTTGTATATCTGCACAAAATTTGAATACGTATACAATTGAATTGAGTTAAATATTTGTATTTGTATATCAAATCTCTCACTCACTTTATACAAACACAAATTATACAAATACTTTGTATGCTTTTGTAACACCTTGTATTCTATGTGTACTAGTTCTATTTATATGACGCTTATTAATTGTCTTGTGGTATAGTTATAGATTCGGTTTCCTATGTGACTAGTAAAAATAGAATAGGTTTAAAGTGAACTATCCGTAGATTTTGATGCGACCCGATTAAGTTGACGTCGATGAAAGTATTTAAACTTGAGATCATAAAGTGGAATTTGAGTCTAAAGTTTAAAGTGACATAGTGTATATAAGTTTTAAGTTAAGTTAAAGGTATTAAAGTCTAGAAATGGAATAAGATATTGAGGTGCTTGCTTGACTACATTTAAGTTAATAGGTGACAAGTAGGTGCATCACCTACTTTGACTTGTAGACCAGCTTAATGGACTAGGTGCATCACCTACTGAGACTTTTTTGACCATGTTATTGGGTCAAGTACACTATCACGTACTTGCATTAATCTGGCCCAAGTTGAATAGAAGAATAAGGGGAAAATGAACAGCCAAGGCCCATTATGCTCAAGTCCAAAAAGGCCCAAGTGAAAAGTCCAAGTAGGTAGATCACCTACTTGATAATTTATGGCCTAAAATAAGTGAGAAAGTCGGAGCAGGTCCCTTTTTAAAGGATTGATATCAACTTTTTCCAACCATTTTTACTTTTAAAAAAATCTGATTTCTAGAGCTTTCTCTCTTCTCTCTCTTAGCTCCATGCAGCAGCCATTAAATACCATTAGGGTTCTTGAATATTAGGGATTTCAGGCTTTTGAAAGGTATAAGTTAAGACAAGTTGAGGAGGACAACCTTTACCTTGAAGAATCCAAGTCTTAGCAAGTGATAGTTCTTTCCAGCAAGGTAAGCTACTGCAATTTTCTCCTTCTTGTGCTTGAGTTAATTAGGACATTTAGTATGTGTTAGTAAGTTAGTAATTTTTCCTCTTACATGGTGTAATATTGGGGAGGATATTCTGGTGGTTAGTGCATGTTGGGACAATCATGGAGAGGAGTCCCCTTTAAATTCAATTATGAGCTTGTTTGAGCATTTTAAAAGTAATGCTAGCTCTTCAAGTGTTGGTGATCAGGGATCGTGATTCATATTGCTTGTTACATTATTATATTTAAGGACTATTTTAGGTATGTTATGATAAGGAATGTGATTGTTTTAGGTATGTTATGATAAGGGATGTGATTGTTTTAGGTATGTTATGATAAGGGATGTGATTGTTTTGTATTTGTATAAACAAGAGAGATAAAGATAAAAGAGAACTGGGCAGAGAAAGTGTTGACACACAATTTTGATCCTCGAAATGTAAATAATTAGTACATTTTATGAATATTTAAAAATCATCTTAAAAAAGATTTTTGTTTTACTTAAATATTTAGCTAGTTGATTTAATTAATTAATAGTTTATATTTTTGAAGTTAATTAATTTATAATTAAGTTAACTATTTTATTGTATTGAAATTCATTGCATGCACTGTCTCCGTTTGTTTCATGTTTTAAAATGCTTATTGACTCCTAATGATTATTTATGTTCCCACTTTGCCTACATACTAATTCGTAGTAGTATATTGTGTTCCTATTCACTGAACCTTCTTGCTACTATTGGCAGGGGCGGACCCACATGGGGCTGTCTATCAAAATTAAGGTAATATCGTATAAAATAAAAGTCAAGCACCCAATAAACAAATGTATTAGTTGGCATGGTGGTTGGAAATGGGTTCTCAAGGTCTTATATTGCTCAAAAATGCTCAGGTTCAATTCCCTGTAATTAAATTCTTTTTTTTTTTAAAATCAACTCTTTTCTTTCTATCTTTTCTTTTTCCCCCTTTCACGAATTGTCCTATTTCTAATTTTTCTAAAATAAAATTCTTTTTTTAAGATTATTTTTCTTTTTGATTTTTTTGGCTATCTTATATAAATATAATTATTTTTCTTTTGACAAGTATTAAATTTATACATTTATATTTTTGATCGATAGCTTAAAAAGTAACCTCGATCTTAAAATCTTGAATCGTTTACTTCTCATGTCTATTATGTAACTTAATCTCCAAAAATATATAAACAGTCATGATCTTCCATTACTATTAACTTTTTCTTCTCATCAGTCTAATTAGGAAAAATAAAAGGGATGGAAAAAAATGTGTTCTAACGCCTTTATTTCAGTTTTCCAATTTAAAAGCGAAAGAGTCTTCCTTACGTTGGTTTGCCTTTTTGGTAACTACAATTGTATCTGAAAGTATATTGTTTCTCCTCCTTTTTTTCTTGAATCAATCCAAATATTTTGATTGTCTATTGCATTGAAAAAATAACACCTATGTTGACGAATTTTAGCTCGCAGTTACGCTCTTTGATTGATATAAGTTGAAAATAGTGAGCACCCATAGTTGTAAATTTCTGGATCCGCCACTGACTATTGGTCGCATCATAAGCTATTATAATAAGAAAATTCAACCTGCTGCATTATGCTTTAAATATCCTCTATTATCCTTTCTCACATATCCAAATGCTGATTTGATTTGATTATTTCATATCTTGATATGATATTGCATGGTCAAACGACCTATTAGTATGTGTATGAGCTCATCAGGTTGTTTGAAACCCAAAATCCTGGAAGCAAGAATACAAGTCTTGGAAGTCCAAAAATGGACTGTATACATCATATATATAGGAAAACGAAGCGATGTATACGTTGGATACATTATACAATAGATACGACGGTATACATGGTATACATTGATGTATACATTGGTTTACAAGGACGAAAATGGATTAACAAAGGCCCAAATGATGCTGCCCCATTAGAATATAGGACAGGTGAAAAAATGGGCCTATTAGTCCAATTTTATTCTCTCCTTTACTTTACATTTTCTTTATCATTATTATTGTTTAACTTTAACTTTACTTGTTCGATTTAAATTTAATTAAATCCCTTAACGAAGAGCTTTTGGCGCTAATTTTAGTAATTTTACTTAATTTGTCTTACTTAGTCATTTTTGACAAAATTTGTTTCCTTCTAAAATTACTTCAAATATTTAAGTTAATATCTTTTCAAATAATCTTAAGTGTCATTACTTACTTTAAGTATCTATTATAAAAATGTTAGTCAAATAAAATATTTTCAAGTAGTAGGATAATCGCGTGTTGGCGGACACTTCAAATACCTTAAAATCTTTTTGAAGTATAAATAAGAACCCCGTACCCTTTTCTTTAATTTTTTAGACTTGATTCTGTTTAAGTATTTAAAATAAAGTTTTCTTAATTTCTTTGAAAAAATTTAGTGGCGACTCCTTTTCAAAGAATTGTTTTTTCTCTTAAAAGTTGAATCGGGTTTTGAAAAACTAATCATTTCTCTTTTAAACGTCATAATAGGGAGATTTTGTATTTGTATAATTACAAGTGTATAGGATGGAGAGATATGTATTTGTATTTGTATATATGGTCTTTCTCGCTTTATACAAACACAAACACAAATTATACATTTTTTTTGTTGAAAAAGTACACAAGCCTTTTTTTTTAAATTATAAACACTAATACATTTTATAGTTTGAAATAACTACATATTGTCTCATCCTCCTTCCTAGATTTCAAGTCAGATACATGCATCATCTTTTATGCCAATCACAATCTGAAATACAAATATAGAAGGAGAGACGACTAAGAGAGTCAGTATATCCAATTATATTTAAATCACAATAGATATATGTAACTGCAATAACTAAAATGATTTCGTTTTGACGGACATATTTTCTTCATTATAATTATTAATTACTAAGGTGGAATCCTCAAAGGTGTTTTACATCTCAAGATTATAAGTTATTGAGGTCTTTCTAATGTAGAAATGTATATTGTTTTTCTAATTGAGGGTTTGGTGGACCTTCTGATTATTATTTAATTGTGTGCGTAAAGAAAAAAAAAATGGAATTAATGGATAGCGGTGAGGTGGTGCTTGGAGGAACTTTTGAGTCCTTGAGAGAGTGTATATACAATGTATAACAATAAATAAGAAGTGTATATGTACATTCTTATTAATATGTATTCTTTGTATATTCACTGCTTATATACTATATAATGAACATATAAGATGGTCTATGTAAATTAGTATACAACGTATAAGATGTGTATAGATACCTTATTTATACATTTATGAAGTTGCTTTGTGGAAGTGAGGATTTTCTTACAAGGTGATGGAAATGAAGATTGTGATGGGCTACTTTGTTTTTCCCATATATTTTTTCCCTTTATTTTCCCTTGCTTGATGAAACGAAAATTGGCTAGGTGGTTGAAATATAATACTTAGCTTTGCTAAAATGGTTGTAATCATTTTGTCCTACATGTACATTTGGGTAATCCTTTCGTTTTTGGGTCGTCGTTTAATTTATAAAAATCTATCAAACTATGCAAACATGAGTTTTATATTTCTTCTTTAAAATAATTATCTAACAAAGCTATAGTATTATTTTAATAGAAAATATACAGAGTTATATTCAAATTTCCTATTTCACGTATAATTATAAATTGTATATGACTAATTTTTCTCTCATGTATACTATTCATATTTCTCTCCCGCATCCCGACTCCACCAATTTTACATGATTTACTTTTAATTTCTTCAAGTTCAAATCAAAGATTTCTCTGAATTCGTTCTTTTATGATTATCCATATTAAGGAAGTCATTACATTCAAATATAAAGTAAAAAAGAGGCCTGTAAATTTTTTAACGTACCTACTATATCATAATACATCGGGAAAAGACATAAATTTCTCTCTAAACTTATCACAAAAAGTTAGTTACACGCTTATACTATCTTGACGATCTATTACACACCTGAATTACTTAAAAGTGAATTTATTTCAACGCTAACGCACATAGACCAGTCACATGATGAGAAACTGTTTCACTCTCGCGCCACGTCATCGCCATGTCACTGTCAAATCAATAATTACATCAGATTTTTGAAAAAAAAATCCATGTCACCCAATTTCTTCTTCTTCCCTATACACCATCAAACCCACCATTAAATTACTACCATTGTTGCTATTATCATCAAATTCACTTCTACACCACCATAGATATCACCATCCATAATCAAATTCACCGCCGGAATCTTTCCACAACCATTGTCATCACAAAAAATGATAACAAACATCATAAATTTAACTAATTAACCATCGAAATCATATCACTATCATCGAAATTAATCACAATCATAATTATAAATTCACCATCCACATCAAAATCATGAATTTTATTGTCATTATCGAAATTAAAAGTCCTACCACCATAAATTTTCACGCATCACCAAACCCACCACAAAAATTTATCACAAAATACAAATTTTATTCAAGTTCAAAGAGGAGAATTTTGAAAAGTTGCAATTTTTAATTGTAAAGATTTTAGTCAAACAATTGAAAAATGAGAGTGGTATGTAAGTCATTAATGTACCTACTATATCGTAATACATCGCCGAATTGCATCATTATGTAATGCATCGAAACTTATCATGATACATCATGTATCGAAAAGGTATTATATGTAATGTATCATAAGGGTATCATGATACATCATGTATCGAAAAAGTATTATATGTAATGTATCATAAGGGTATCATGATACATCATGTATCAAAACCTACAATTATATAATGTATCAGAAAGGCATCATGATACATCCTTTATTAGAAATGTATTTGAAAGTTAATTCATACGCTTCGCGGACGGAGCAAAAAGTGGAGTCTTGGTCAGAGCAAGCCGCCCTATTCTATTACCAGACATAATTGGGAGAAGCTCATCCGAAACTATCATTATATAGTATTGAAAATATGTCATTATGTAATGTATCAAAAAGATATCATGATACATTATCTATCTGAAAGATATCATGATATCATGTGTCAAAAAGTTATCACAAATTAAAAGAAAACAAAGCCAATGAGGCAAATAAAAACCGTCAGATTTTGCTTTTGAATTCTTATTGGAATGATTGTTACTGGTATTTCGTTTACTATTCTACAACAAACCAATGGTATAAATTAATGTAATTAGTCACATTATTACTTTAATTAGTCATGGTAGTTAAGGAGTTGCAACGGCAACAACCTGAATTATACATGTGATACAATCATGTCAGAATTCAATTTTAAAAAAAAGGAAAAAATAGCTAGATTATGTAAATAGCAAAAGTCCGCTAAACAATATAATATACATCTAAACTATAGCCTTTTATCTTTTAAATATGAGAGTCTTTTACCAACCAACACTTCTCTCCATATGACAAAGCATGTTAACCATCACTTTTTGCCTTTAAGTTTAGGTAGCACTTTTTTATCACACAAGAACTTAAATGTGACCCTCCATTTGATTCACCTTGCACTAATATGGTAAGTATATATGCTCTCCAATTCTTTACTTTCCTAGATAATAGACAAAAGATGCTTGAAACTACCTCCTTTTTGAATGACTTGTATATGAAGCCTCATTTCCACACCAACCTTGTACATCTCATATTGAACTTGCGCTCCAAGTATTCAGTCCTTGTCATGCTCAATTTGAACCAATTAGACACCAGGGTCTATCTCTATACCTCCAAATTAACATTAGTTCTATGGTGAGTTTCGTCAATCAGAACTATGTTATATGCAAACGATAACATATAATATGCTACCTCACCTTGAATTTCCACATCAATTAATCCATCAACAAGACAAACAAAAATGGGCTAATGGATGATCACTAGTGCAACCTCATCAACATGGGTGTTTCGAGTCTTCTATATTTTCTTTACTAAGGTCTTGGTTCTATAATACTTGTCTCTAATTGATCTAATATACATCCTAGGTACACATCTAGCCTCCAACAACCTCCATATGACCTCTCCGTGACCTTTTGTAAGCTTTTTTTTATGTCAATGAACACCATGTGTAAGTCTTTCTTCCTCTTATTATACCGCTCCATCAGTATCCCTACGAAATGAGTGACTTCTATAGTAAAACATCCTGGCATGAATCCAAAATAGTTCTTGGACATAGTCACAATACTTACTCTCTTCTCAAGCACCCAATATTTAACTTTTATTGTGTGTCTTAGCAGCTTGATATCCCTATAATTGTTGTAATTCTAAATTCACATGTGTTCTTGTACAGTAAAATTATGTTACTCTATCTCAATGCTTTAAACATCCACAATCTTTATATGCCTACAATAACCATAATTGTGATGCCTCACTGCGTGTTCCAAATCCTCCAACATAATGCTTTTGTCATTCTCTTCGTTAAACTTTTGTACACCTTTTGACTTACATGACACATTCCGTGATTCCATGTAGTTGACGAATATGGGAGAAATTACAAAAAGTGAGTTGGAAGAGGGGGGGGCGGCGGATAATGGTGTGCTTGGGGATACTTGTGCCTTCTATTATAAATAACAAACCTCAACAATCAATTTTTCAAAAAATATTAAATCTAACATATTATAACACCTTTTTAACTTATTCATGTTTGCATATTGTATAACTGAAGTGCATGTAAAAAGTAGTTAAAATTTAGATTATGTATATCTTGAAGTATTTTGCCAAAAATATATAAATTTTGTTTTTCAAATTTCAATTAGCCAACATCTAAATCTAAAGATAACTCATAATCAATTTTTCAAAAGAACAACAAATCTAACAAAATCATTTTGCAATAATGATGATTCACCATTATTTTCAAAATTCATTTGATATTAACTCACTTTTTTTTTTTTTCAAAGCATTATATGTCCAACTGTTAAATATTCGTAAAATACCATTATACAACAACTAATAAGAAAAAAGAAGAAAAAGAACAGAAGAAAAATAAGTAGACAATTTGGTTTGAAGTTATTCTATGTTGGTTATCCGTTAAACATTTTTAGAACATTAGGTAAAAATTAATTAGGAACAACTAGGTAAAATGCCTCATAAAAGTTTTACCTAAGATATTAGTTCAGACTGGCACATTGTGTTTATATTGGATGAATTGGTCTTAATTTTTTTTTGTACTTGGCGAAGTTCAGAAATACTCGATTATATTGTCATTCAAGTTATACTCAAATGTTTTTATTTTTAGTTTTCTGGATATATTCACCGTGGGACCACTTCAGGCACGAGACTGAAGTTATAAAACTTGTGTAAAGATCTTTTCCGTCGTTATGAATAACCTATTTGTAATGAAAATAGCGAGAAATCTTTTGGTTTGAAGAGTTGAAAATTTCAGGTTAGGCTAGACTCGGGCAAAATCTGAGCAAGAGGAGGTCTAGGGCAATCCAGGGAAAGGATAGGGTGGGACATCTAAGAAGAGTTTGTTTTCTCTGTAGCTAAGACGATAAGGATTTCAAGGACTTTTAGGAAATGAATTTGAGCAAATAGAACTTTTGAATCGGAATTAGTGCGGGGTTGGTATGGAACGTCAAAATTTGGAGGTTTGTTGTGAAATGGACAATTTTTGAAGGATTTATGAGGTCCTATCTCATCCAAGCCGCTATAGTGATGGACACAAAACAGCGGCAGGAGGAATTAATTCCTGCTATAGTTCACCACCGCTAATGTGGGATTGGGCCGCAATGTCAGGGTAAGTCGCTAAAAATGCAAAAAACTCCAAAATCGCCCATTACCATTTAAGAACGTTTTGGGGAAGTACAGAGGAGACCTAAGGCAATTTTCACTTGTTTTCCATTGAACTTATTTGTAAGGGTAAGTAAATTACTCCCCTATCTTTGTTATTCGATTACTAGGCCTTAGAAATCATGGTAGTGACATTAAGGGAGGGTTTGGTTTGAATAAATGGTGGAAAAATCCTGGTTAGGGTGTGAATATTATGAAATTGGCCTAGAGTTTGGGATAAGCATATAATCCAAGTATATTAGGCCACGTTGTAGAACAAGAACAAGCTAATTGTCATAACAAAGGGAATGCTCAGGTTCAATAAAGTATTTCATGTTTGACTAGAGATAGGTGATGGTTGAATTTTTTCACGTTTACGTCATATGTGCATGTTAGCTCTTTCACTAGTAATACTCATACAATAGTCGGTTAGGAAGTAGAAAAAAGGATGAATATGAAATGATATTTATCGTCCATCTCATGCAGTGGAACTTGTTCGATTTACTTGTGGTTACAAGTGTGATTTTCATTCAGTGTGAATATGATTGTGATTGTGTGATGTGTGATATCTTTTGGTTGGATAGGGTACCACGCGTGGTACATACTAACAATTGGCTCGGATACCACGTGTGGTACATACCAACGGTTGGCTTGGCACCATGCCTGATACATGTTATCTCTTGGTTGGATTGGGTACCACACCTAATATAGGATACCTTATTGGTTGGCTCGGATACCATGGTTGGTATAGATTTTATATCAATTGGCAAGGGTACCATACATGGTATATATTATTATTATTATTATTATTATTATTATTATTATTATTATTATTATGTGTGTGTGTTTCATGAGTGAACCAGGTTTCTTAATGTATTGTTGTTGAAAATAATTCTTATGACTATATTGCATATTTTATTATTTTACTAGGTTTTGATTTCTTGTTTGTATATTGGGAGTTGACTGCTGATCCTATCAATATGTTGTGGTTTTTTGTACTGATTAAAACTTACTCTTTCTTTATTGAGTACATGTCATATTTTTGTCGTTTTTATGTGATTGAGACCGACGTTTTATGAATCCAAGGGTGGATTGCTTCTTTCAAGCTGCTAGGGATTCTTAATTCCTCTCTAGTCTATTTTATGGACTTGGTCTCTTGTTGTTTTGGGGTTGCATACATACATTCTAGACTACATAGGTGTTTTGGTACATGACGTCCAAAATCTAAGGGGTTACTTTCGCAAATGTATAATGATTTCTATTATGAAACTTATTTAAATTGCTGAAAACTAGTTCATTTTTTTGTTTAGCATTTTTGCATGATGGTAGATAGTTGGTTCTTACACCATGGGTTTAGTGTGGTGTCTCTCACAGCAGGTTGGGTCATGACAAAAGTTGGTGTCAGAGCCCTAGGTTCATTGATCTAATCATATTAAAAAAGGTCTAGTAGAGTCTTATGGAACAATACAAACACGCTGTACTTTTCTTCATAAGGCTACAAGAATTTAGGAAGTCATTTCTTATTTCCTTCGTGCTATAACTTGATTCTACTTGGTATATGGCGATTCGAATTAGTATCTGACTTCCTTCATTCTTAGACCGCAGATAATTGGTACTAGATGTAACAGAGTCAGTGTAACAGCTCTTTGTGGAAGCAATAATGTGAGGGTAATGGGAAGCGGTAGAAAAAAAGGTCAAGAAAAGAAAATATATCACCCGCTAAAGGTGGATCTCAAAAAATGTTTAGGCCGAGAGCGATGACCCCTTACCCACCCCAGGCTCCTATTGAGAAGTACGTGGAGGTAGAGTATGATGAAGGTATTAAACTCTATATAGAGAAAAATTTGGGGGTGCAGGCCTTCTCTTTATGACTTCGAAGATTGTTCAGCAGGTTTTTGCCATCCTGAGTGGGATAGCGAGGCCTGTAAATAATCCTTAGTGTGCTAGCTACGGAGTATCCAAAACATTTGGGGGTGCATGCCTTCTCTTTATGACTTCGAAGATTGTTCAGCAGGTTTTTACCATCCTGAGTGGGATAGCGAGGCCTGTAAATAATCCTTAGTGTGCTAGCTACGGAGTATCCAAGTGCTCATCCTGTTTTCATCACCATTCTTATAATGGATGAAGTTTCGAGCTCTGATGCGTACTTTCATCCAATATTGAGCCCTATTATGATCAAGATTGAGCATGAGTTGTTGACAGAGTATATTAAGTTGAAGCCTCCATTGTTTCATGGTACTGAGAATAAGGATGCTTTTGAGTTCACGTTGAATTTTATGAGATGTTGCATAAGTTGGGTATTGTAGACAATTTAGAAATGTATTCCATTTTTTCTTAGAAATGTAGTCCACTTTTACTCCATATCGTTGCACAATATATGCCTCATTCTCTCAAGGATTGCAAAAATGATGAGTTTCTAGCCCTTTAGCAGGCAAACATGTCTGTTGCAACTTATGAGGCTAAGTTTATTGTTGTCTTATTTGTATGTGAAAGGTTTGAATATTGAGTTACAAGTCTTATCTGTTCATATGAATTCTGTAAGGAAGAGATTAAATAAGATAATTGACTTTGTGAAGAAGTTGGAGGGGTAGACATGTTAGACATGCTTAGATGCTGGCCAAGAAATCCCAATGAGTTTCTTATTCTACTATCAATAAGCTCTTGATCGAGGGTTCTTTAATTGTGGTAAATTTGGTCACTTTGAGAGGAAATTCCCTTTTAAATTGGCAGGTAACCTAATACAGTATTAGACTAGAGTTACTGTTCCAGTAGGCAGATTTGGAAATGACAGGAAACATCATAAGGATGGGTGAGGTGATAACCAAAAAGGTTATAGGGTAGATAAGATGGTAATGCGGGAAGGGAAGTTGTTTAGCTAGATAAAGGTGTCAGTCAGACTTAGAATAAAGCATAATTATACACCTTTTCTAGAAGATTTGAGGCTGAGACATCTAATGTAGTGATAAATGGTACTATTCTCGTCTAAGAGGGGATGACTTTTGTTTTATTTTATTGTGAATCCACATATAAATTTTCCTCAAGTCTTATTATAGGGCTGGCAAGGGACGGGGACGGGGACTGGGAGACGGCATGAAGGGGGAAGAGACGGGATGGGGGATGGCGCTTGGGAGATTTGTCCGGTCACAGGATTGGGGGGACCGGAATTGGGGGGACAAAAATATGTACCGTCCTGTCCTACTATATATATGAGATGGGACGGGGTTTGGCGGGATGAGGGATTTTTTTATATATATACTTATTTATTTGTATTGAAATTATATGTTTTTAGCTAATAAATAATGCTTAATTTTTCAAATTTCAAATTTCAAATTTCAAATTTTAAATTTCAAGTTTCAAGTTTCAAGTTTCAAGTTTCAAGTTTCATGTTTCAAGTTTCAAGTTTGAGAAGTTCAAATTTGTATTTAAAATATTTTAAAGTAATTTAAATTTGAAATATCAAATGTCAAGTTTCGATTTTTAAATTAAGTATTTTAAAGTTAGTTTAGTATATATGTAAATATGTATGTACATATTAAAATTAAAATGCAAGACATGAATTGTATAAAAAAGACTTGAATAAAACCTTCAAATTTATTCAATAAAATCTAATTGCAACTTAGAACTTAGAAGTTACAATTTACAAATATTAGTGGATTAACTAATATACGCAGCCATCTTCTAGAAAGGGTTCTATATCAATAAGTTCTCATATGTAAAACTAAGATTTGTTACAAATATTAGATGAGTAACTGATTTATGCAGCCACTTTCTAGTAAGGGTTCTGTTTCAATTAGTTCTCGTATGTAATTTAATATATGTTTTCTCCTTTAAAATTCAATTCTAATTGTCGCATCATATCAATGGTGACACCCTACGGTGTTGGCAAATTTGCTAGAAACTCTTGTGACTCTAATTCATCATAACTACATTCAATTACCTCTTTTACCAAAGCTGCTTGTTTGGAATTTAACTTTGGCAAAAAATTATTATTCCTCCTATCGGCATTGACCCACTCTCTAAATAAAACTGATATTTCCAAACTTTCTTCCGTCAATGAATGCTTGTGATTGCCAAGTTCAAACCTTGCTACACTAAAAGCAGCCTCCGATGCAACTGATGAAGCTTGAATAGCTAGAACATCACGAATCATTTTGCTCAAAATTAAAAATGCAACGCTCTGCCTACTCGACCATCCTAATAAATCTTCATTTCCATCTTTGCATTCCAATGCTTCTAAAGATTTATCAAAATATTCTTCAAAATCGTCATAATTAGTAGAATTAAGACCAAGAAAATCTCGCATATAAGTTCAAATTCGAGCTTCACCTCAAGATTAGAAGTTTCACCAACTTCTCCTTCAGTATTTTTTGTAGTTATATATTTTTCATACAAAATTTTTGCTTCTACTTTTATGCTAGACTTACACGTTTCACGATTTGAAATTTTTTTCGATAAAATTTCTAAAGTGTCAACAAGTGTCTGTACACCTCGTAATTTATAATCAGGATGAAGTAAAGTAGCAGTTAAACAAATCTGAGAAATAGAAAAAAAATATTTTTAAACTTTTTCAATCATACCTTCAATTGCATATAGCATTAGTTGTCTTTTCCAAACAGCTGCATATTTTTCCTGTTTACAGAAGAAACTGCAAGTAGTTTCGTGAAGTTTGGAGTCCAAACGTCCAAGAACATCCAAGACGTTCGAAAGATAGCCTAGCTTGAGGTAATAGTTCCTCCGATGCCACTCCAGCTTGAGGTAATAGTTCCTCTTCAGTTTTCCAGTCATTCATGCATGAATTCAGTCTTAGAATCATGTTGCCTCAGTTTGGACTTGCATTTTCAGCGTATTTGCATGTTCTTAGAACTCAATTCAGTCAGAAACTCCAGCTTGAGGTATTATTTCTTGAAATCTAACAAATATTATAATCAAATTATATTATATCTGGAAAACTAACTATTAGAAATAGTAATTGCATACGGACAACACATTGTTAAGAATTACAGAATTTTTTTTAATCATACTTACTTGATAAATGATAATACAAACATATATATATATATATATATATATATATATATATATATATATATATATATATATATTAATAAAGCATGTCTAAGTACATAAAAATAAAAAAGTATATGAAGGTAATATATATTTCATTCTAAAGTCTTTCTTTTTATTTTTATGTACTTAGACATGCTTTATTAATATATATATATATATATATATATATATATATATATGTTTGTATTATCATTTATCAAGTAAGTATGATTAAAAAAAATTCTGTAATTCTTAACAATGTGTTGTCCGTATGCAATAGTGCTATATGCAATTGAAGGTATGATTGAAAAAGTTTAAAAATATTTTTGACATAAAATTCTCTTTGAAGCGGCTTCCACTTCACACTCACATAGGTGATTTCTAACCGTGTCATCTCGTAGATACACTATTTCGTCAAACCTACCAAACTTAGCAAATCATTAAGAACTTTAAGCTTTATTACCTCATTAACAAGCCTTAAAGTCTTAACCTTGTGCGAAGTGTGGTAAGAAGCATAGGGGTGAATGCTTGGTGTGAACGTGAAATTGCTTAACCTACTTGTGCGAAGTGTGGTAAGAAGCATAGGGGTGAATGCTTGGTGTGAACGTGAAATTGCTTAGGTTGTGGAAAATATGGCCATAAAGTTAGGGACTATCCTAATGTGAGGAGTCAAGAGAAAGGGAGCGTCCTAGTTCCGATGCTCAAAAGAGGAGCACCTTCTATGCTCTCTGTTCTAGGGGTATGTTAGAAGTCTTCTCTATTGATGTTTATGCTTTACTTGACCCCGATCCTACTTTATCATTTGTAACACCTTTAATATTCTAAAAAGTTTTATAGTCTACCCGATATTCTAGTTTCTGACTGAATTGAGTTCCAAGAACATGCAAATACGCTGAAAATGCAAGTCCAAACTGAGGCAACATGATTCTAAGACTGAATTCATGCATGAATGACTGGAAAACTGAAGAGGAACTATTACCTCAAGCTGGAGTGGCATCGGAAGGAAAGAGGTGAGGATACTTGGCTATTTCATTTTTAATATATGACTCCCTCCTTTATTAATATATATATATATATATATATATGTTTGTATTATCATTTATCAAGTAAGTATGATTAAAAAAAATTCTGTAATTCTTAACAATGTGTTGTCCGTATGCAATTACTATTTCTAATAGTTAGTTTTCCAGATATAATATAATTTGATTATAATATTTGTTAGATTTCAAGAAATAATAATTATTTAGTATTGTTAATATTAAAGACATAAGTAGGACATCCTTGAACTTAAGGATTCCTTTCCTTGAGCTTGAGAAAACACCTATCAAGCTTCTCGATCATAGATCTCCTTTAAGCATTCCATAACCTACGACACCTTACATAACTATACAATATTTAAAGACTTCATATTAAAGACATAAGTAGGACATCCTTGAACTTAAGGATTCCTTTCCTTGAGCTTGAGAAAACACCTATCAAGCTTCTCGATCATAGATCTCCTTTAAGCATTCCATAAGCGTAAGTACCGCCACAGCCAGTGGGGCCGGGGCCAGCCCAGCCACAACCCACACCAGTTGCAGCACCTGATCTTCATGCCCGCTTGACTCAGATACTAGAAGCTATTGGGGATATGCGACAGGCACCAGCCATCTTCTTTCTCCTTTTTTATCAGTCATCGAACACCATCTTATTTTCCTCCAAATTTATCATCGTAAATATCTTTATATATATATATATATATATATGTTTGTATTATCATTTATCAAGTAAGTATGATTAAAAAAAATTCTGTAATTCTTAACAATGTGTTGTCCGTATGCAATTACTATTTCTAATAGTTAGTTTTCCAGATATAATCTCCAATCCCAACGATTAGCTATTCGAGATGCATATATATATGAGCCCTGAATTTCGTTATTCAGGATTATTCAAAATACTATGATCTATTTAATGTATTATGTCAATAGACTTTACGCACCCCTTAGTACTACTTAAGCTTTTCTTTTGAAAAGGTAATAGAATAGAATTATTAATTGATGATTGTATTGATTGCGTCTTTAAAATCTAGCTTGAGAAAGTGGGTTTGATTGTGTGTTTACATACCTGTTCGAAAGAGTGAATTGATTTTCACGACGGGGGAGCATGGTGATAACATGTTGGTTTCCTCGGGTTACCACCTCCCGATTAGCTTGGTACGTCATGGCTTGTGATTGAGTAGTGACGGCATATGCTTGTATAGTAATGGCTTGAGCCATTTGGAGAAGGGATGCCCTTATGTCATTTAGAAAATTTAATTGAAAGAGCACAAATATTTATTTATACTATAGTAGGATAATAAATTGCAGAAAACATGGTTGTAGCATCATAAAAAAATCTTAAAAATTCTAATAGTTCTTTATTTTCTTCCCAATCTTCATTACAAATTCTATCTAATGGGTCAACATTATGAGCATTAAACACCATTTGTATGGGTCTCTTATATTGGTAAGCAACTGAAAGCATTTCGTAAAAAGAATTCCACCTTGTTTTAATATGTCTTGGAATTTTTCTTGGTGACAATTCACATTGTAAACAACGCTCATTAAATTTCCTAATTCTAGCAGCTTTATTAGCATGAAAATCCAGGCAACAACATATTCAATTTTCATGCAACCGCAATCAAATAATGAAATTTCATCTTGTACAACTAAATTTAATACAAGTGCAACACATCTAACATGAAAAACTTTACTATCAATTGGGCATAATCTAACTTTTAACATACTAGCAGTGTATGTATTATTAGATGCATTATCTAATGCGACAGACATTACTTTATCTATAAGCATGTAATAATCTAAAACACTCAAAATATTTGAAGCTAAATATGCACCAGTTTTTTCCTCTATACATTCTTCATAATTTAAGATTTTTTTTGCAAATTCCAATTATGATCAATCCAATGTGCTGTAATAGTTAAAGAATCATATCCATTAACACTACGACCCATGTCCGAAGTTACAGACACTCTACTATCTAATATGCTAAGCATACAACGAAGATATTAACAATGTTTACCTTGATATACAAAAATATCAGATTTAACAACATTTCTTACAAAACCTCTAAAAGCAGGATTATAAGTTTGTTGAATATATTCAATAAAACTGGGACTTAAAAAAAAACTATGAGGCAAACCAAAAACAGAAACCATTTCAGCTAAATTTTATCTCTTTCCTTATTATGTTTACGTTGTGTTAGTGGACCACCGGGGTTAGAAGGATCTAATGTTCCTTGAACCATGTCAGAAGCCCCTACTGATTCATTAACACTAATATCAAAATCATTAAATGGAATTCCTTTTTTTCTATTGGCTAATGTTTTAGCTTCGTTATATTGAATCGACACACAAGATAACAAATGTCTATTTAATCCCCCCTCCCACCTTGACCCCCACCTTGTCTATGTTTAAAAGGTTGCTTACACTTATTACAAATAGCAACATTGTTTTCCTTATCGAAAGACATAAATTGCCACACAATAGAAATTTTAGGGTGTTGATACTTCACCTTCTCCCTTGTGGGAGGTATAAGGGGTGAACGTTTACAATTTTACTCCGTTAAATTTGTAGTTGTTACTCATCTTGTATTCCTAACATACTTAGAACAAAACTTTGAAAAACTTGGTAAGACTACAAAGTTTAAGAACATTTTCACAACTAGAAAATTAAAACTAGTAGAGAAACTAGAATCAGAAATAGATTAAAAAAAATATATGAAATATTTTCATGAAGAAGAATTGTTGTTAATATGTGTTTAAAGAATCTTATTGATTCCAAAAAAACTTTGCAGAAACACGAAGTTATCAAAGTTTAATGAACCGGTGAAGAACAGAAGAACATAAATTAATTCACAAAAATAAAATTTGTAACACAAACCAGAATTTAGAAAAACATGAAGAAGATCAAGCCCACTGAATGCACAGTGTCCCCTTAAGGAAATTATTCCCCTCTAGTATCCGAGGTTTGATTTGGAATATATCCTCCCAGGGTAGAATGATCTCAATCACCAGTGTATTGATATCCAAAATGCTGGTGTCAGCGAGCCACTCAACGGCAGTAAAGTACACTTAGAATACTAGATTTAGTAGTAGAAGAAGAAGTCCATAAATTCTATATTTCAAATGAGAGGATATCCCTAAATTTATAGAAAACAAAGGATAGTGCGAAAAGGTTCTTATTGTGCCTTATTGGAAAGGTCACAAACCTTTGAAAAAGTCATAATCTTTCATAAAGGTCATCACCTTTCATAAAGTCATAACTTTCGATAAAAGTCACAACATCTCATAAAAGTCGCAACTTTTCATAAAAGTCACAACTTTTTCATAAAAGTCGCAACCTTTCATAAAAGTCACAACTCTTCATAAAAGTCGCAACTCTTCATTTTCCATTCACACCTTTTAAAATCCAACAAGCCCCCGTATGAATGGGGAATGACTCCAAGAGAAAGAAACGGACAAGTATGTGTACTTTACAAGCAAGAATTAATTGCATCTGGATAAGTAGGTTTTCCTTGGACTTTCCGTAGTGAACATATGTCAGATATACTCGATCAATCGGTAAATGCGATATCTTTGAACCGTCGAGCTTTTGTGTACACCTAGATAATCATATGTCACACAATTAACCCTTAACCGTTTATGGTTCTTACGATTCTGCTCGTTTCAGCCATGAACACCTCCTGGTTTCATGAGTGTATAGAAAGATGGGCTTTTGACAGTCATCTTCTTTGAAGAGGCTTACACTTCACACTCACATAGGTGATTTCTAACCATGTTATCGCGTAGATACACTTTTTGGTCAACTCTGCCAAACTTAGCAAATTATTAAAACCATTAAGCTTTATTAACTCATTAACAAGCCTTAATGTTGTATCCTTGTCCCTGAGCATTGTCTTCATTATGAGAATGGATTGAGTTTGTTGACAATGCCGAACCGCCATTCATAACTTTTTTTTTCTCCTTGAATCTAGCTCTTGGGATCTCCAGTCTGCTAGATTGAGTTACCGCCATGATGACTTGTCCTAAGCCGTAAATTCATTCCCTTAGATGATCTTTCAACTTTCTCTATAGTTAGGCCTTTTTAAAAAAATGGATCCAACACATTATCCTTTGACTTTATATAGTCAATTCTGATAATTCCACTAGAGAGTAGTTTTCTAACGGTATCATGTCTATGTCATTTATGACGAGACTTTCCGTTATACGTCATGCTCCATGCCCTACCTATTGCATCTTGACTATCAAAGTGTATGCATACTAATGCCAATGGTTTGAGCTAAAATAGAATATCTATCAACAAATTTTGGAGTCTTTCAACTTATTCACCGACCTTATCTAGAGCACCTCGCTCCGAGATCATTGTAGAGCTAGAGATACATGTCTCTTTTGAAATATTTCCAAGAGACTGCTCCTCTACAGAGAGTAAATACATATCCACTCGTGGATTTTACTTCATTTGTCCGATGATCCAATTTGCATCACTATATCCTTTCAATACTGTTGGATATTGTTATAATGCAAGGCATAGTTTTAAGTATTATTTTAAATACTCCAAAACTCTATTTATTTCCATCTAATGAGTTTATTTGGGATCACTTGTGAATCGACTCAGTTTATAATAGCAAATGCTATATCTGATCGCGCACACTTCATGATATACATCATACTTCCCAATACTTTAGCACAATTCAATTGTGAGTCACTTTTGCTTTCACTATTTTGAAATGCACAACTCACATTTATTGGAGACTTGACAATATTGACATCCAAATATTTGAACTAGTCAAGTACCTTTTCAATGCAATGAGACAGTGAAAATGCTAAACATTATGGAGTTCTAAGGATTCTTATATCTAAGATCACATCAGTAACTCCAATATTTTTCATTCCAAACTTGCTTTCTAGCATACGTTTAGTAGCATTTATGTCATTAGTGTCTCTATTGATGATCAACATATCACCAATATAGAAACAAACAATGACCTTATGATTTTAATGTGAAAACATTTATCACTTTCATCATTCTTAAACATGGTTTTTGGTCAAATTTCTTATGTCATTGTTTGGGTGCTTGCTTTAGTCCATAATGTGACTTAACAAGTTTGCACACTTTCTTTTATTTACCAGGAACCACAAAACCCTCGGGTTGTTCCATGTAAATTTCTTCCTCCAATTCTACATTTAAGAAAGTTTTTTTCACATTCATTTGATGAATTTGGAGGTCATATACCACAACTGATACTTTTAGCATCCGAATGGATGTAATTCTAGTTACTAACGAGTATATATATTGACAAGATCAAAACCTTATTTTTTGTTTAAAGCCTTTGACACAAAGTCTTGCTCTATATTTGTCAACAGTTCTATCCACTTTTATTTTTCTTTTGAGGATTCACTTTGAACCCAAAATTTTATTTCCTAGAGGAAGATCAACCAACTTCCAATAGGATTGCTCAAGATTGAACCAATCTCATTATTGACACCATTTGTCCAAAAGGATGAGTCTACATAAGACACAAGAAATGTTACAAAATCATATTTGAAGGAAGTATATGTCCCTTGACATTTAAAACGCCTCTGAATCTCTTTATTAAGTACATTCTCCTTTTGTTCTTTCCAAGGTCGTTTAGACCTTTCACTAGACTACTCAAGTCTAATTTTACAGTCCATAGTCTTAGGTCATATTTCAATCCTTTTAGAAATAGGAACTTGGACTTTGGCTAGACAACCCCATACTTTGGAATATTTCAAGTTGGATTTCCTTCCTTTCCATTTCTCATATGGAATAGATTGTGTCCTGATCAAACAAAATTGTTTTCTTTATCAAAAGACAAATTTTTTTTTGTTCCTTTTTGCAGTAAGGATAGTTTCTCCACAAAAGTTTTGTGGTAAATCCGAAGTTATAAATAATGCATCCATCATTTTTTTTCAACATTCGGTTTTTCATTAGAATGAGGTGAATAGGGCAGTAGTTTGATGGATAATTCCATTTTCCAAACGTATTTCTGCACAAGGAGTTTTATACTCTCCATTCTTATCACTTCTTATATTTTTCCAAACTGATTTTCAACTTCTATATTACACTGTCTAGACATTTATATTGCTTCATCTTTACCATTCAGCAAATAAACATAGTCATTTCTAATGCAATTGTCAATAAAAGTAACGAGATACTTTTTCCCACCATGAGATGTTGTTAACTTCATATCACAAATGTCAGTGTAAATCAATTCTAAATGATTAGAGTTCCTTTCAACAGATTTATAAGAATGCTCAACAAACTTAGATTCCACAAAACACATGACATTTTTATTTATTGCACTCAAAGTTATACAAAACTTCTAAGTTGATCAGTTTTCCTTACAAGGTTTTGTAATTGACATGCCCCAAGTGTTCATGTCACAAACATTGACTCAAGCAAGTAAGAACAAATAAAAATATTGAGTTCGAAAAGCTCTTCGCGAGGTAGCTTTTTCCTCACTAATATTTTATTCCTATTTCTTACAATTTTGTGTGATACAAACATTGTTTAGAGTCATCACCTTGTCAAATGTCCTTTTCATAAGGACCTTTCCATAACTTTCAATTTTGATTGTTATAGAACTATCCATGAACAAAGTTTCATCGGATTCAATAAAGGCAATATAGTCCAAATGTTACTTTTACAAAAATATAACAAATGACTATTCACCAATATTCATGTCTATGCAAATACTTTTATTATAGTAGACATATCTTTTCATGAAAATCACAACATTTTAAGTGATTTTTTTTCCATAAAAGAACACAATTATTTTGAACAAGTATATATATAATTAGGTTGTTTCATACTAGTCACACTATATACTAGTAATTGAAAAACTCAACAACCACAATACCAAATATACTCCAAGAATTTTGTGGGTATAACATAATACAAAAGTATCATTGAATTTCATATCTTTTGCTCCAAAGTTAAATTAGACACCAAGTCTAATCATAAGCAAAGAACCCCCACATTTTTAATGTGATCTCAAAAATATTTTTTCAAGTATTTGAAAATAGTTTTTCCACATACTTTCCAAGACTTTCAAAATGTCATTGACAATATGAAACCTCTTTTGAAAATATTATTCTACAAAAGAATTATACTACTTCAATTCTCTTTGACAATGTTTATACAATGTCAAAGTTCATTCCATAGAGGCATAAAATCACAAACTCTAAGTCACTGGTATTTTTCCTCTATCACAAATAGACATACCACTTAGTATTCTAAATACTAACAATAAGGACAAAAAGAAATTGTACAATTTATTTCTATATAACATTGAAGTTTATAGAAAATCAAAAGTACAACACTGACTTATTATGTGAAGTTTTCATATTCTCAAACCAACTGCATTGTCTAATTTATCCAGAGTAGAAAACCACAAAAGTTTTTAGTCTACAAAAATCAGACACACTAACATTTCACATGGAGTACAAAACTACAAAAGTCTTTTTTTTTCCCCAAAGAGAATAAAACATATTCTTAGACCATCACATAGAAATGTTTTTCTTTTCAAATAGTCTTCCAACTATAACATTTTAAACATACTATTTATCAAACAAAAATATGCATATCTCATTCTGCAAACTAGTAAATTTTAAAGGCAACACTATTTGTCAAAAAAAAATTCATTTAAAAAATATATACGATTTGCAGAACTTTTTCCAAATACACACATGATAAATATCAAAATTGTTAACCTTTAGAAACTATTTTCCTCCTTAGATAAACAATAAGAAGGTTACCGAGTGTAATCTTTAATCGAAATACCACTAATTTTTTTTCCTGGTACATTCTCACTCCGACCTTGTTAAACAAAGCAACCGATTATGGAGAAGTAATGCATTTATTTTCTATTTCCATGATCAAATTCTCTCAATCAGTAGAATACAAGAAATACTAACAATATAGTAATTTCCTTAAGATTGTTACTCATCTTATATTCCTAACATACTTAGAACAAAACTTTGAAAAACTTGGTAAGACTACAAAGTTTAAGAACATTTTCACAACTAGAAAATTAAAACTAGTAGAGAAACTAGAATCAGAAATAGATTAAAAAAAATATATGAAATATTTTCATGAAGAAGAATTGTTGTTAATATGTGTTTAAAGAATCTTATTGATTCCAACAAACTTTGCAGAAATACGAAGTTACCAAAGTTTAATGAACCGGTGAAGAACAGAAGAACATAAATTAATTCACAAAAATAAAATTTGTAACACATACCATAATTTAGAAAAACATGAAGAAGATCAAGCCCACTGAATGCACAGTGTCCCCTTAAGGAAATTATTTCCCTCTAGTATCCGAGGTTTGATTTGGAATATATCCTCCCAGGGTAGAATGATCTCACTCACCAGTGTATTGATACCCAAAACGCTGGTGTCAGCGAGCCACTCAACGGCAGTAAAGTACACTTAGAATACTAGATTTAGTAGTAGAAGAAGAAGTCCATAAATTCTATATTTAAAATGAGAGGAAATCCCTCAATTTATAGAAAACAAAGGGTAGTGCGAAAAGGTTCTTATTGTGCCTTATTGGAAAGGTCACAAACCTTTGGAAAAGTCACAATCTTTCGAAAAGGTCGTCACCTTTCATGAAAGTCACAACTTCTCATAAAAGTCGCAACTTTTCATAAAAGTCGCAACTTTTTCATAAAAGTCGCAACCTTTCATAAAAGTCACAACTCTTCATAAAAGTCGCAACTCTTCATTTTCCATTCACACCTTTTAAAACCCAACAGTAGTTTCATTTGAAACTTGTTTCATCGGACTAGTAGGTGTATATTCTAATTCTTTTTCTCCCAAATCAACTTCTACTTCTTTTCCTGAATTTTCATCAAGATTAGGATTAATATTACCATAACATCATTGTAAACTTTCATGATCGAGTTGAACATTTGAATCAATATCATAAAAAGTATCATCAACATAAGTAGAATCATTTGTATTAAATCTAACTCTAGACATTGATTTAGATAAAGTACCACCATATTTACTTTCATTTTTTTCCTTACCACATTTTTTACCAAAATTAAATATTCTAAAAAAATGGCACCTTGTTCTTTCTCTTTTCCTTTACCAATTTTTTTGTTGTTAGAACTCATATTTAATTATATATAAAGTATAATATAAAAATAATTATGAGACAAAAATTAAAGATGAAAAATAAAATATAAATATTATAAAACAAATGTACCAAACATCTGCGTAAATAGAAGATGTTAAACCGATTCTTGAAGCTTGTAGTTTGTTTGTAAGTTGTAACTTGTAATTTGAAACTTCAATACTTGATAGAAAATATAATATATATATAAAAATTTAGAATTAAAAATTGAAATATATGTATTATAATAATATGAGACTTAAATGGAATAGAAATTAAAACTTAAGAATTAAGATTGCGACTTGAGAGGATATAGAAAATAGATGAGAGAAATGAGAATAGATGATTTTGCAAGAAATAGTAAGGGATAGAGGGGTATTTATAATATTAAAAATGGGTTAAAGTGTATTTATGATAACTTGAGGGTTTAAATTAAAGTATTAAAAGTAGGGGGTGGTGGGGAGTGAAAAAGTAAAAAAACATCCGTTGGGGGGACCACTAGTCGTTTCCCTAACGGTTGGCAACCGCTACAATTCAAAATTTTTTTATAAAATAAATAAATAAATTGAAGGGGATCTCGTGAACCGGCCGATTTAGACGGGACCAAATGGTCAACCGGCCCATAACCAGTCCCCTAAATCCCCAAACCCCCAACCCGCGAATTTCAATGGGACCAGGTCCGGCGAGCCGGTCAAGGGCCGGGGCAGGCCGACCTGGTCCCCTTGCCACCCCTAGGTCTTAATTTGATTTGTGAGACTCTTAATACCCCCATTCATTTTAGGAATCCATAGTAGTGACCTATGTGTATCTTTCTTGCTCAATGGTGTTTGAGGGTCTTCGTACTTGGGTAGATTTGGTTACTTTGATTATGTTGGATTTTGATGTGATCTTGGGTACGAATTGGTTGTCTCGTTATCATGTTGTATTGAGTTGTAATTCAAAGACAACAACTCTAGAGATTCCGAGTAGGATGGAATATAGTGTAAATGTGTGTTCATACCTAAGCCAGTAAATGTCATACTATTATTTGGGCTATAGACTAGTGGGGATTAGTTATTTAGTCTATTTAGGTCATCTTCGAGATGTTAGTGTGGAGTCCCCTTCTATCGAGTCAATCTCAGTAGTTTCATATATTTTTGAGGTATTCCCTATATACCTACCCAGTATGCCTTAATATAGGGATGTTGTTTGTATAGATTTAAAATCGACACTCTCGCAATCTCTATTCTGCCTTATCGTATGGCTCTGAGGGAGGTGAAAGTACTTAGGAACTCCTAGATAAGAGATTTATCCAGTGCTTTGCCTTGGGTGCTCCAGTCTTGTTCGTGAAGAAGATGAATGGTATTATGGGGATGTATGCAGACTACAAGCAGTTGAATAAGGTTACTATTCAGAATAAGTATCATTTACCTTGCATGGATGTGTATAGACTATGGACAGTTGAAAAAGGTTACTATTTGGAATAAGTATCATCTACCTTGGATAGTCAATCTATTTAAATAGTTGCAAAGTACTTCTGTGTTTTCAAAGATTGACTTTTACATACCGAAGATGACATTTGGGACTTGATATGATCATTACGAGTTTTTGGTGATGTTATTTGGGTTAACCAATGCGTTAGAAACCTTTATGAGTTTGATGAATGGTGTCTTTAAGCTATTTAAGAAGTAGCATGCAGAGCACCTTCACATTGTTCTGGGTATCCCGGGGAAACAAAATCGTATGTCAAATTTTGAAGTATGAATTTTGGTTAACCTCGGTTGTGTTTTTAGAGCATGTGGTTTCCGAAAAAAAGGGGATGATGGACCCCCAAAATATTGAGGCAGTTAAGAGTGGGTCCTGACAAGATTTGTGACTGAGATTAGAAGCTTTGTGAGACTTGCTAGCTATTACCAAAAGTCTGTTAAGAATTTTGCTTCCATTGCTACTTATTTGACCAGACTGACTTTGAAGGAGGTACCATTTGTATGGTCTGATAAGTGTAAGGAGAATTCTCAAGAAATTAAGACACTCGTGACTACAGATCATATCCTAGAATTTCTAGTTAAATAAAAAGATTTCATTTGTATTGCGGTGCTTCATATTCAGGTTTAGGTTCTATGTTAATGAAGATGCTTCAGGGGAGTTGAAGTTTCAGGATTAGATTATCCAGCACATGATTTGGAGTTGGCATTGATAGTATTTGCACTTGAGATCTAACGATATTACCTCTATGGTGTCAAGTGATAAGTCTTCACTGATCATTGCAACTTCAGTATGTGTTCATACAGAAGGATTTGAATTTGAGACCGAGAATGTGGATGGAGTTGTTGAAGGATTATCATATGATCATCCAATACCATCCAAGTAAGGCCAATGTGATGGATGAAGCATTCAGCCGCAAAGAAGACAACATAGGGAATTTGGCTTATTTGGAGTTGTCTAAGTGATCTTTGTATAGAGAGATTCAGACTCTAGCATCTGACTTAATGCAGTTGGGAATTTTAGAAAAGGGCGGAGTGTTGACCAATACCAAAATTAAGCCCACATTCTTAGAGGAGATCAAAACCAAGAAATTTCAAGATGAGCGATTGACCAAGCTTTGGGATAAGGTGGTGTATGGTGAGGCTCATGATGCCACAATTTACATTGGCGGGGGACTATAATTTAGAGGGTGGGTTTGTGGAACTTGGGTGGACAACTTGATACAAAATTTGTTGGCAAAAACTTCTGGCTCCCAATTTTTGTCCATCTGGGCATTACCAAAATGTACTAGGACTTAATACAGCTTTATTTGTAGTTTAGGATGAAGAGGGACATAGATAAATATGTGTCTAAGTGTCAGAATTGTCAGCAGGTGAAATATGAGTAGCAGATGTCTGCACATTTATTTCAAAGGGTGCCCATTTTTCGGTAGAAGTGGAAAAGGATAGCCAAAGATTTTGTGGTGGGTCTTCCTAAGACTTTGGGAATGTATGATTCCACCTGGGTCATTATAGATAAATCTACCAAATTAGCCCAGTTGATCCCAATTAAAGTGGACTATATTTCTAAGCAATTTGCAAGATTTGTGTCAACGAGGTAGTAAGATTGCGTAGGGTGTCCTTTCCATCATTTCACACTAAAGTATGCAGTTTACTTTTAAGTTCTAGGGCAAGTTACATGAAACATTAGGCACGAATCTTATGTTTAGCACAACTTTTCATCCTCGACCAAATGGTTAGTTAGAGAGGACAATTCAGGTCTAGGAGGACATGATAAAAACCAATGTGATTGATTTGGAGGACATTGGAATTAGTTCTTGCTATTGTGTTAAATTCTTTTATAACATATATCATGCCAATCGATATTTCCCCATCCGAAGTACTTTATTAAAAAGGATGAAGATCGCTTATAGGGTGGTTTTAGGAAAGTGATGTGAAACTTTTAGGAGTTCACTTGGTAAGAGAAGCTCAATAAAAAGTGAGGAATATTTAGACCAATCTATTGACAACCCAGAGTAGACTAAATAAGTATCCAGATTGCAAGGTATGCGACATGACATTCCAGGTTTATGAGCAAGTCCTGTTGAAAGTATTACCCATGAAATGAGTGATGATGTTTTGCAAGAAGGGCCTCAATGTATCGATCACTATAAGATTATTGAAGGTGTGGAGTAAATAGCTTACAAACTAGCATTGTCGTCAAACTTGTCCAGAGTCCATCCAGCATTCGATGTTGAAGAGATACCATAGGGATGGGGAGTACATAATAAGGATCTTCAGTACGAAGAGGAGTCAGTTGCTATTCATGATCGGGATATTCGAAAATTGAGGATAAAAGAAATCAGATCCCTAAAAGTTCAATGAAAGCATCGTCCGATTAAGGAATCCACTTGGAAAATCGAGCGAGACATGCGAGACAAGTACCCTCACTTGTTTGAGGATTCAAGTACTTCTTTCTTCTTCATTTAGCTAATCTTTTCTTGTTTGATCGTTCGAGGACAAACAATGGATAAATATGTATAAATTGTAACAAACTTTTCTGTTATTATGGGTGAGCTATTTGTAAAAGAAATACAGTGAGAAATCTTTTGGTTTGAAGAGTTAAAAATTCCAAGTTAGGCTAGAATCGGGCAAAATTTGAGGAAGACGAGATCTAGGGAATCTGAGAAAATGATTTACAGGGATATCGTACTTGGTCTGAAGGGGTTGGTTTGGAACGTCATGGTTTAAAGGTGTATTGAGGAATGCAAAAAAAATTGGAGGATTTTTGAGGTTTTATCTCATGCAAGCTTCTATAGTTGTTGTCACGCCGCCACGAGGGGAGGAATTAATTCCCTCTATAGTGAGAGATCCCACTCCAGTGCCGGTACAAAAGCGAGATTGGGCCGCCATGTCGGCCGAGTAAGTTGCTAACAATGCAAAAAATTCCCCAAAACTGCCCATTATCATCCAAGAACGTTTTGGGAAAGTGCAAAGATGACATAGGATAGTTTTCACCAGTTTTCCATTGAAATTATCCGTAAAGGTCAGTAAATTACTCCCCTGGATTGATAATTCGATTACTAGGCCTTAGAATCCATTGTAGTGACATTAGGGGAGGGTTTGGTTTGACGTAATGGTGGGAAAACCTAGGTTGGGGCGAGAATATCATGAAATTGACTTGGGGTTTTCGATTAGGATATAATTCAAGTGTATTTATGTCATTTCGGTCAAATTTTGTGTTGTATTGATTGTTGTAAACCAAGAACAAGTTAGGTGTCATAACAAAAGGAAAACTCAAGTTCAATAGAGTATTCCGGACTTAATTAGAGGTAGGTGATGATTTAAATGTTTCTCAGTTATGTTATATGTGCATGTTAACTGTTTTGCTAGTGATACTTGTACAATATGTGGTTAGGGAGTGAAAGAAGGGATGAGTATGAAATGATAATTATTGTCAATCTCATGCTATGAACTTGTCCTATTTAATTTACTTGTGGTTACAAGTATGATTTTATTCAGTATGATCGTGTGTCATTCCTTACTCAAGGGTGTCTCTGCTACTATTGTGATAGATCAAGGTAGCGCCAGAACCAAAAAAAAAAAAAAAAAATCTTGCTAATTTGCTACATTTCTAGTAAATAAAATGTAATGCACTTTAGGAAAATTATGTAAATTGGTTGAGTGCTTATTAAAAGCCAACTCTCAAAAGTCAATGCTGTTAGCTGGATATTTGATATACCTTCTAATAAGTAATAAGAAGTATCCAAATTTGTGTAATGTACCATCAGCTTTTCCCTTTATGTTAACCAAATTAGAGTAATATGTTGCATTAGTCATTTCCTTATGTTAGAAAAATTCAAAGCATTGGCTCCAATTTCTGCAATGAAATGTCTAAATCAAGTGTATAATTGGGCATAACTAGCTGTTTGTTGTCCATGAAAGTTAAATGGACCACAGAACCTAACAAAGCACCTATAATTTTTGACTCCTCATATGGATCAATTATTGAGTAAGGGCTTCAATCACTAACTAGTTATTATAACTTATAAGGGATAAGAAATAAAGACACATTTTTAAAACTATGTAAGGGTTCCATCACCTCTTTCTAACTTATTTTTTTTCTGTATTATTTATTAATTTTACTGATTACCTATTAAAAAAGGGAGAAAAAAGTCTGATATACCCTTAAATTTTGTTAGTTAAAGCTGACATATCCTCGTTATAAAGTGGCTTATATATATCCTTACCACATAAGTGACTCATATATACTTGTTTCTCTAACGGAAGTGAAACAAACTTTTTTTCTGTAGTATTTATCCATTTATTGATTACCTATTAAAAAAGTAGAAATGTCAGATATACCCCCACTATAAAAGTGATTAATACCTCTATTCTTACACAATTGGCTCACACCATTTTCCTCAAACTAAAGTGAAAAGTCAATTTAAAATTGTTTTTAAAAATTTTTTAATTAACAAAAGTTAATTATGTAGGAGTATATTTGATACTTCTGATACACATTGTTTTTTTATTTTGGTATTTTTTAATTCAACGACTAATTTGAAGTTATTATTTTGACGATTAAATTTATATTTTTCACTAATTTTCTTATAAAAGTTATCATATATATCGAAATTATTTTACAGATGCAAAAAATAAATTAGAATATGTCCAAAAATAATTAGTTATAATTTTTCTCAAATAATGATAATCCAAGAAGTAAAAAAGAATCATATGTGAAAAGGATCATATATATATATATATATATATATATATATATATATATATACCTCTACATGTTTTTTTTTAAAATAAAAATAAAATTTAAAATTTAATCTTTTCACTTCTCTTAGATAAAAGGGTATATGTGAGTCATTTTTGTAACTGCATGCCTATATGTAAGCTATTTTAAGACGACAATAGTAATGTGAGCCACTATTATAAAGAGAGGTGTATCAGAGTAATTTCCCTAGATAGTCAATCATATTTGGGAAATTACCTAAGAATATCACTTATGTTTGTTTTAGGACTACAATATTACTCAACTTTACCTATTTTCCTCAAACTATACTTGTCACAAAAAATACATTATCTCTCTCCTATTAGGATGACATGTCACATTATTTATTTATTTTTTATTAAAAAAATATGCTTTAAACCTATTTAAATGTTAGGTTGCAATATGTTCTTTTTAAAAAATATTGTTTTCTATTTATGTTTTATGAAAATGTTTTGTTTTTTAGATATATAAAGATAAATTTTAAAAATGAATGAAAAAAAAAGTACCTCATTTCTACAACTAACTACTAATGGACTGTTTTAACAATTTTTAAAAATAGTTTTTTAATTTTTTAATGATAATTATTATTTTTTACTATAAGTTTTTTAATTAATTTTTTAAATAATAATTATAGTTTTTTATGGGTGCACTTTTTCTTCTCCTATTTAGATAGATATTTCTACATTCCACTTGAGCATTCCCTAAAATCACTGAAAGTGTGATAAATATATAAATAGACATTACAGTTTTTTTTATAAAATAATTCAATTTTCAGTTTTCATTTTTTAATCTTAATAATTGAAATTTGAAGCATTTAAAGATCTTTCATTTTTTCCCCATAATAGCCATTACTGTTTTTATAAAAAAAAATAGTTCAATTTCATTTTTTTTCCTTTAAAATTGAAATTAGAGGCATTTAATAATCATCCATTTTTTGCCGTTACAATTTTTTTAAACAAAAGAACTTTTATTTTCTACTTAAAATAGCTATATTAAAATTCCTGTCTTTTTTAATTGTATTTTTAGAGCATATCTAAAATGCTTTTTGAAAAATTAAAATTGTTAAATATTTGTGGTGCTGACATGTGACTCTTTTTACTTTTCCTATTATATATAGATAGATTTTTTTTAAAAAATAGACAAACCCGCATATTATACCCAATAAAAAAAGGTACATTAAGAACTGTAATATGAGCTCCTCCGAATCTTTAAGAAAATATGTGGGTTCCTCCGGTTCTTTAAAAGAATTAGAAAATATTAATAATATATTAAAGAATGTGACATGGCACCCTAGTAGGAGAGAAATAATATATTTTTTTGTGTCAAGTATATTTTAAGAAAAATAGGCAAAGTTAGGTGATATTGTAGTCCTAAAACAAACATAAATGATATTTCTAGATAATTTCCCAAACATGGGTGACTATATAGGAAAATTACTCCAACTTTAAATGACAAAATTCTAAAGTATTTCATATCATTTTCCTTTAAAGAAAAACAAGTTAAAACATATCATAGTGCATAAACACGCTTATATTATTAGAATAAAATAAGAAGGGGTTTAATGTCTTAATTTATGTTTTAAGATCCAAATCGACCTTATAGTCTCTCAAGTCTCAACTTTTTTGTGGTTGCTGAATTTTTTTACTTTATTACCTATTAGATTATACTTTAATGGAACATGAATTTTTCAATCCTTTTTATAATTGAAAAATGTTCTTTGAATCTTATATAAGTGGAGTGTGGAATATTGCCCATAATTTTGACTTTGTATTTGTTTTGTTTGAAACTTGAGAGACAACGAAGTAAGAACAATTTGAGTCAGAAAGAATTCAATTGAACAAGATATGAAAATTCTTCCCTTTTGCCTATACACTACAGCAAAAAGGATTATTAGCGGCAATTAATTCTTAATTGTCGTTAAATATTTATTTTTAGTGGCAATTGACACTCTTTGTATATGTTCCTAAAGCCTTTAGTGACACTGGTTCTAATGACACTTAACTAATGCCGATAAAGACTGTATCACTCTTTATTAATGTCAATATTTAATGCTGCTAAAAATTATTTTGCTATAGTGATAGTATATTTGGACACGTGTATAAATATGATATGCTTCAAACTTTTTCTTTTTACCAAAGTGAATGGGATAATAAGAGGTGATTGGACCATCACCTTGTACATGGGGCTAAATAATATGAAAAGAATAGGTGAAGGGGAAGGAGGGGGTGGAATGATAGTGATAGAACTCTCACAAATTTTAGGTGTACTCGATAGGTCCAATGTGTTATATGTCTTATATCTTGTTACAACACATGATATTCATTTTTTTTTCAAGTTATTAATCTCATTTTTATGTTATAGTAATATGTAGTTGTTTTTAAGTGACCGATCAGTGTATATGCCATTCTGGCATTTTGCGAAATCAAAATCCACATATTGGTTGGGATGGGTTGTTGATCCCCCTATATGAATTATAAATAATTGTAGGGAAAAAATTGTATTTAGCTATGAATTTTTTTCGTAGCAGATAGTTGAATTATTCACTACAAATTTTAAGTCGTCGCTATTTAACATCTTACATATTTTATGACAATTTTTTTGTTGTCACTAAATCACAGATTGACTAGAGACAACAAAATATTTGTCACCGATTATTTATATTAATAGTGACGAAGTAAATGTCATAATTAAATCTAAATTTTCATACCTACAATATATAATATTTAACTATGAACTCTAATTTGTCGATATTATAACAACATATTTTTTTAGATGAAATTTTTTTGTGTCCAAAATTTAATAAATTATAAGAAAAAATATTTTATCGTGAATTAGATATATTATTAGTGACGAAATAATGTGTCACCGATAACTTTAAATCCTTGACTAGCACTACTTAACAAATGACACCAATTAATTTTTTGGTGAGAAACTTTAA